>CAUYMX010110174.1:0-69442 GCA_963573855.1 Lepilemur septentrionalis
CTAGTATTTGCAATGACTCAGCCATATAGCTTTAGATTTTTCTAAACAACCAACCAAAATATGGAGAAAAATTGGTTGCTAAAGCTGATAGATGACTATACCTCTTGACCTTAATTCTGATTTTAAGTATGTTTATAAAAACAGCTTCATTCTCATTAGGATGTCAATATCTAAGCTTTCTGTTTTTTGGATGTGTGCATTTATTTTTTGCTATTAGTTTTCCCCTTAGGTATGCTTTTGCTGTATCCCACAAGTTTTGGTAACTTGTGTCTCTGTTATCATTTAGTTCAAAGAAACTCGTGATTTGTTCCTGAATTTCCTCCTTGACCCAAGAGTTTTTCAATAATAAATTGTTTAGTTTCCAAGACTTTGTGAAGCGGTGAGGGTTTCTATAGGAATTGCCATTTTTAGTGGGTGTGCTCTGTTCACAATAAATTAATCCTAACTACTAGTTCTTACCTTGATTGTGAAAAGTGATTATTATTTAAGGCCACTGACAGTAGACATGAACTAGAAACAAAGATAATAGGTGGCTGTATCATGACAGCCGCTGCTGTTTGTGAAGAAATAGAAAGCATCAGGTATAAAGAAGTAGGAATTATCTGAGGCACAAAACCGTGGAAGTCTATGATGTCCCCAATCGGAGAGCAAATGGGGGAAAGAACTAAAGATTCTACCTTTACCAATGAATACCAAATGAATTGGGCATTTTTCTTTTTACTTAAATGGGAAACCATCAACGAGGCTTTAATGTAGTGCAGAGGTCTGATAAATTTGAAATTTAAATACCAAGCATCATTATCAGAGATGGATTTGGTGGCTGGACTGGAGGCAAGGAATTCAAGAGATCATAACAATCCAAACTGGGGCAGGGAAGTATTATAGACACGAATAGCAGTGGGTAGAAAGGATATGTAAGACAATGCAAATACAGAGTTACAGGGCTCAGGACCAACTGAATGCAGAAGTGAGGGAGGGAGAAGGGGAAGTCAAGAAATAAATACAGCTTTTCTTTCATTGTGACTAAATAGGTGGTGCTACAATAAAAAACCATACTAAAGAGTGGGCTTGGAGATAATGATAGTCAGTTAAGGTTTTGAACCTGTTGGGTTAAATTTTCAAATAAGATAGATCCACTCCATTAACGGTCTCTGGAAACCAGGCCAAAAAGTTCAGGTTTGAAAAGTAGTTAGACAAGAGCTACGGAAGAGTAAAATCACAGAATGAAAATGGTACTAAAATATAATTTATTGTACATTATAACTTTTAAGGAAAACTAGACTAAGAAAAACCCATCTTTGAGAAGCTAGTGATGTCGGCATGGTGATAACAATAGAAAAATTTAGGAAGAGACCAGAGAAAGGAGATTTGAAATCAAGTCATGAAAGGTCCCCTAACCTATATGACAACTTTGCCTTAAGAAGGAAGTGCCTTGCCGCCTCAGGATAAACTAAATCCCACAGGTGGAAAGCAAGGCAAGTGGACCTAATGGGAGTACTGCTGTGAAAATTATAAAAAGACACTTCCTCCTATGAAAGGGCTCCTGTGAGCCTTCATCTGCCCCCACCAAAAAGCAGCCTTTTTAACTCAGTTACAGAAGAAAAAAATTATAAAAAGGCACCTGCATGTTGGGGTTCAATACTTAGCACACAGAGCATGGCCTGAATTTCAGCTCTCATTCAGCTCCTTGACCTTGCTTCCATTTGCAGCAGGGGTATTTGCTAGTGTTGGAAGTGTTTGACTAGGCATGAGTAAAGGAAGACAGCCATGCTTTGTTTTACTTGAAGTATATAAAGGTCTTTTTTTGTGGAAGGAAGATTAGATTTTTCCTAATGGCTGTCTGCACAGGACAGAATTTTGAAATGGCAGGTAAATTCTTTAAGTAAATAAAGCTGTTCAAAAGCATGACTGATTTTCTTGGAAAACTGTGAATTCAGTTATTAGAAGTAATAAAATGGGTCTGGATACCTAATTGATAAAGATTTTACAGAGGAATTCTTCAAAACACTTCTTTCAAGCCTGTAATTTTATGATACTTGCCAAATAAGTGTTATGGCTAGTAAATCCATGATTACAAATAAGAGCTGACTGTGGAATGGAAGAGGCAGAACCTGACTTGGTTCTTGTAAAAGGAATATTCCCTCAAATACAAAGATTTGGGGAAAAAAAAATTAGAGCCCCCAAACACTTAATTTTTAATATTTGCGTATGTGTATAACATTTGCCCCAGTTGACTATGATTTTACTATGGGTACCAGATTAGCTTTAGCCTAAAAATTCTATTTGAATTGATGGATTATCCTAAAGAGTTGTAGATAAAATCCTGGTTGGTCTTTGGCTAGATTATGTGCTTGCATTCCTCAGATTTTCTAATGTGGATAATCAGATAGCTGATGTTGTTCTGTGTTTCTGCATTCAATTGCTTAGCTTTGACATACTTAACCTAGGATATCATTTTTGTTTCAAAACAGAGGTCTTCAGTATGACTGACCTTGTAAATAAGTGTACATGTGTAAAATATCTACATTTAACTGAAGTAAGAAAGTAAGAATAAACATCAATACCTTGTCTTCACTTAATGTTAAGTTGGCTAATTTAAGGAAAATAAACTTTTTTGGTAAAAAAAAAAGGTTTATAGAAAGTTTTTCTTCAAATACTTAAGCAATGGAGAATGCTGAAAGAAAATAGAAAAAAAGAAAAGAACCCTCTAAGAAGGACAAGACTGTACCTGAGCTAGCAGGTGAGTTACACAGCTAATGTTGCTGCTGTCTTTTCAAAGGACAAATAGAAAGTCAGGGAGATAAAGATCCTGTTTTCTGGTTGAGGAGGTTGCTGAGCATCTTGGAACACATTCTACCTTCCTACTCAAAGCCCTCAATGGTGATTAGAAACTGATTCTAACCAATCAGAGTATCTAAGAGTTAATGTTTTTAGCAAATTAGAATATTGGAGTCTTGCAATTATGTATATAAATACCTATTTCTGATGACAATTTCATCAGAACTATCAGAAATAGAGGAAAATAAATATTGGAAAGATCAGTGGTACAGTAAACCAATGAACTCAGTAAAACTCAAATACATCATCGTTTTTTGAAAGAAGATTCTCATTTAATTTGTAGGAAATCCATTCATCCATATGCATTTAAGAATGCCTACCTACCATGTGACAGGCACTTAAGATAAAAACAGTCGCAGCAGCAATAACAACAAAACAATGCCTTTTTTCATCAGTTGTTGGTCAGCTTGATCTAACAAGCTAACTAAAACAATATTTCAAATCAAGTAGTATTTATTGACTAGAAATGTACATCTTTATGGTACACTAACTATTCTTGAATTTAGGATATTACCATTGTTACTTAATTCAAAGTCTATGTCAGCATGCAGAAGAAAAATCTAAATAATATTTGCTCAGTCTTATGTGGTAACCTTTCACAGTTTATTGCCATTTGGCATGAGTACAGTATAAAATCAGGTTTAATGGTATAAGAGATTATTGTAATAGTTACCTATTGCTGTGCAACAGATTATCACTTGAGGATGGGGTCTTGCTTGCAGTTCCCAGAGCTGCTTGAAGTATTAAAATGGTGCTGCACTCTTTAAGTACTTATTGCGTTAGACCTTTGTTTGCTACCTTATACTTAAAGATGAGAAGAAAGCTTTCTGTCCACTCTGGCCAGGTTTTGTCCCTTGGGCCCGAGAGCAACATTTCATATGCCTGTGTCCAACAGGGATTATCCTGAGAACGTTTTCTGTTTTTTTATTATGTGTATCACACTCACTAAACTTTTTCTTTTCTTCTTATCTTTTTAGTTGACATGTGATAATTGTATATATTTATGGGATACAGAGTATTTTGATATATGTATACAATATATAATGATCAAATCAGGGTAATTAGCGTATCCACCACCTTAAACATTTACTTTTTTGAGTTGTGAACATTCAAAATCTTCTCTTCTAGCTTTTTGAAAATAGACCATAAATTATTGCTAACTACATTAGTGCTATAAAACACTAGAATTTATTCCCCCCATCCAGCTATAATTTTGTATCCATTAACCAACTTTTTCCCATCTTCCCTTCCTCTCCACTCTTCTTGGTCTCAGCTACCCACAATTCTATTTTCTACTTTCATGAGTTAATTTTTTTTTTTTTTTAGTTCTCACATGAGTGAGAATACACAGTATTTATGTTTCTAGGTTGGACTTATTTCTCGTAGCATAATGTCCTCCAGGCTCATCCACGTTGCTAAAAATTTCAAGATTTCATTCTTTATTATACTGGAATAGTATTACATTGTGTATACACACCACATTTTCTTTATCCATTCAGCTGTTGATGGACATTTAGGTTGGTTCTCTATCTTGGCTATTGCAAATAGAGCTGCAATAAACATGGGAGTGCTGGTATCTCTTTGACATATTGATTTCCTTTCCTTTGGATAAATACCCAGTAGTAGAAATTCTGGATCTTATAGTGGTTCTAATTTTAGTTTTTTGAGGAATCTCCATACTGTTTCTCATGTGTGTGCTAATTTACATTCATATCAACAGTGTACAAAAGACAACATCTCTTTTTTTCTGCTGGCAGCCCTCTCTCGCAGGTTCATCTGATAGTTCATTTTATGTGTCAAGGTGGCGGGTCCACCGGGTGCCCAGGTATTTGATCAAGCATTATCCTAGGTATTTCTGTATGGGTGTTTGGAATGAAATTAACATTTAAATTCATGGACTGGATTAAAGCAGATTTCTTCCACAAAGTGGGTAGGCCTCATTCAGTCAGTTGAAGGCCTGAAGAGAACAAAAAGAATGGCCTTCCCCTAATAAAAGAGAATTTTCCAGCTGGCCAGCCTTTAGACAGCATTGGCTTCCCTAAGCTAGCCTACCCTGCAGGTTTTGGACTTTTCAGTCTCCTTAGTTGTATGAGACAATTCCTTATAATAAATCTTTTTCAATATATATTTATGTGTATGTATATTATTTATACACACACACACACACACACACACACACACACACACACACACATGCACACATCCTATTGGTTAGGTTTCTCTGGAAAACCCTGAATATTATACAGAGCTATACTTATTCCATAAGGGTAGGCAGGGCATATGGCAGGACAATATGCCATCCTCTCTCTCATCCTTATCTTGGCCCCAGGGAACAAACCCTCTTCCTTCACTTTCAGTCTAAATCAAAACACCTCAAGCAATTTAACCATAAATTCCTCTAAAATATACATATGTGAATCCTAGGAGTACATATAACCTTGTGATATACATATTTTACATAAATCATTGTCCCCATTTCTGATTCCTTTTCTATGATAGATTCTGAGAAGTGGAAATCTTGGGTCAAAAGCTGAGTTATTTAAAGTTCTTCATTCATAACTGGCCAACTACTTTATACCATTACTGGGCTTTCACCAACAATCAATATTCATATCTGTACAGCACACTGTTATTCTAATTAGCATTTCTTTGCTGGCCAAGTGGAACACATTTTTATAAGTTTATTAGCCATTTTTACTTCCATTTTGTCTTTTCATGTCTTTGTACTCATTATTTTTATGGAGGGGTGGCTAGGGTTTAAAAACATTAACTCTTTATCTTTTATATAATTTGAAAATATTTTTCTTATTTTGTGGCTTGCCTTTACATGTTTTAGTTATTATTTTTATAAAATAATCATATATTGTAGAAAATTTGAAGAATATAGCACATCACATACAAGGAAATAAAAATTACCCAAATTTCCCAAAGATGGTTACTGTCAACATTTTGCTACAAATTCCTCCAGTCTTTTGCTATGGATTTATACAAATATAAACATATAAACATTTTTGTTTAGAAAAAGAAAGTGATATTGCACATTCTACTAATAACCAATTTTTACTTTTTACTGAGTGAGAGATAATGAAAATACTACCATGTTATTAAATATTCTTTTACAGCATGATTTACTTAACCTATTTCCTATTGGATATTTTTGGCTGTTGACAATTTTTACCACAGTAAACAGACATGAGCATACTGGCAAATAAATGCAATTACAATTTCATGTGAAAAAGGAGGAATATTTTAAAGCTTCTGATACATACAACCAATATGATCTCCAAAACAATTTACTACCCTACAGTAGTTTAACAAGATGCTCAGGCCAGGCACAGTGGCTCATGCCTGTAATCCTAGCACTCTGGGAGGCCGAGGCAGGTAAATCACTTGAGGTCAGGAGTTCGAGACCAGCCTGAACAAGAGCAAGACCCTGACTCTACTAAAAATAGAAAAAATAGTCCGGTGTGGTGGCGCACACCTGTAGTGTCAGCTACTCGGGAGGCTAAGGCAGGAGAACTGCTTGAGGCCAAAGGTTTGAGGTTGCTGGCTGATGCCATGGCACTCTAGCCCAGGTGACAGAGCGAGACTCTGTCTCAAAAAAAAAAGAAGATGCTCATTTCTCTACACTTTCAGCAATACCTGATATTATTAAAACCCACACCACCAGAAAATAACTTTACCAATATTTAGGTTAGAATGAGCATCTCTTGTGTTTTACCTTTCCCCTGACATTCATTCTTCTATTCATTCAACTAATAATTATTGAGTACCACTATGGACCAGGCACAATGTTGAGTTTCCAGAAAACAGTAACAATTCTTCCCCTTCCTGAATCATTATCTCCATTTTCTGGGTCAAAGAAATTCTTGACATGGGCTTTTCCTCTAAAGTATCTCAAGAATATATTGTATTTCTTCTTTTTCTCAACTACAATATAGCTACTGAGGACACATTAACCAGTTTCTGCTCTAATATCACTGCTACTCTAAAGGGTAGTTTCCTGTGAGTAACCTTTTTTTCTGATACATTTATGATTTTTGTTGAGACTGGTGTAAGGCTGAGGGTATGGCTGAACAATGAGCCTGTGGGAGAAATTGTTAGATAAAATTGAAGAGTAGTTTGATATTGTAGAAAGAGGGTGAATTTTTGAGTCTAATGACCTTAGTTCTCACACTTGCTGTGTAACCTTGGGCAAATTACTTAGTTGCCTCTTTTGTAAAGTGTGGTTTACAACACATCTCACAGAATAAAAAGTTCTAAGAGTATCAGCCCCTGGTTAGAGCTAAAGATTTTTGGCTCATTTCAGCCAAAATTGTTTGCTACTTTGTCTATCCCCCTTTCAATAGCCTTTTCTCTAGTTTTGTTACCCTGTCTTCTGAGGCATCCTTAGCCTTTCCTACTGTTCTGGAAAATCTCAATTTAGGATTACCAACCTGTGCTTTCTTCTCTACATGCTCCCTTATGTTATGAACCTTTCTTCACCCTGCCTTAGCACAGAGTCTTGCTCTGACTGGACCCTGTTTTCCATAGTGATAACTAGTTTTCAGGCAAACTGTGAGCTCCATAACGGCAGAAAACATGTCCTGTATTTAATGTCTTTGCATCCTTGGTGCATACCTAGCACTATGTCTGGCACACTGTAGGTCCTTGGTGCACAGCGATTCATCTGAACTTGGATGTTAAGTGCTCATGTGTTAAATCTCAAGAGCTTTTTCTTTCTCATTTTGATGTCCTTTCTAAATTTCTTCATCTGAACATATCCCACACACCTTAAGACTGAATTTAAATGTCACTGCTCCTGGGAGGCCTCTATAGGTCCCTGATGGAATAAATCACTCATTTCTCAATATTCTCCAAGCACTTAGTCTATTTACTCTTATCATCCATCTTCTTCTTTGGTAGACTCTGATCTCTTATTTATGTTTGGATTCCTAACGCCCAACATACTGAAGAAAGTGTTCAATAATCATTTGTCTGAACTGAATGAGGAGGGAGGCTAGGCTTAATTGTTCACATGACCTTAAATTTCAGTGTGTATAAAGGAGAAGTCAGTTTAAAATGAACTTAGAGGACAATAAGTAAAAAACAAGCAATGTGTAATAATTGGGGAGTGAGGGGGATGAAGAAATTAGAATAGGTTTTGATTGGTGGTTTCATAGTTTATAGATGTATAGGAGTCACCTTTTCCCCTTTCCTGGCTGCCTCTCATCTCTGCCTGGTGCCAACAGGAAACCTGCTAGAGGTGGCAGCACATTGCCTGGAATGTATCATATCACAGATAATGCTCAGCCCTTATAGATATACTGCTTTCTATTGATGAAAGAATTCCAGGGACTATGGCAGACTCATAGACAGATATTTATACCTCTAAAACACACTTGGAGACCTCTGCGTAAGAATGGTCCTGCTGAGACAAATCCATGGGCATTACTTATGTAACTCATTAAAGGAAATATGTGGGTAACCAGAGCTTCAATGGAAGGCAGAGGAGTAAATAAGGACCAGCTTTAGAACTGAATTGGTTATCTTGAAAATCAGTCACTTCACCCTTGCAATACCTCATAACTTTGTATTATTGGTAAATTTAATTACCATGCTTGCTTTTGTTTCAACTTCTCAAGCCAAGGATTAAGGTGTTTTTAAAGAGACTGGACTTTAATTTCCAAAGGCTTTTAGGAGATGTTTAATCTTTTCTTTGTCAGTGTTTCTGAGGATTTTTATTTATCATACATGGCCTTAGACTATCACTGAGTTTGTAAGCTCCCTTCTTTCCCCTCCCTAGTTTATCTTCATCATATTTTATACCTGATTACACATTTTCCATTTCTCAACTTTGAAACACTGAACAAAACCAAACTCAAGTATTGGTGGAGGTAATTTACCTAAGAATAACTCTCAGGAGTTCCATTGTTAATGGAAAGACCATGCTTCCTAAGTTTCTACCAGCCCTCTGCCTGCCTCCCACTCTGGGGTTGAAAAGAATGGAAATAAGCATTATTGAAGAAAATAATTTGGGAAATTATTGGGAATAGATTTGGGAAAAAATGTTTCTCTTAATATTTCTGCCTTGCCTCTGGGAAATGAATGTTATTGTTTTCAAACATCAAGGAATCTGTAGTTTTTGAATTTTCTACCAGTTACCCATCTATGTGTGCAATAAACATATGCAAGAAAGAATGATTTCTTAATTTTTTAAAAAATAAAACTGATAGGACAGAAAATGATACTCAATCCTATTAAAGAGATTACGTACAGACCTTTAAAAAAGTCCTTACATTCCTTGCATTGGGATTGTGCAGTATGGCTCTACAATTCAGGGGTACTGGAAATTACAGAACACCTGCAATGAAATTGGTTTTCTGTGGAAAACTGATGAATCACTTACTGCCAATGACTAGAAGGAAAAGCACTTGTTTATGCCCTTATGTAATGAATTTTTATGAGGTGAAGTTTGCTGTTTATAAAAAATACACTTTACGCTGCTGTAGATGTAAAATAATAGAATTCAGAATCCAGAGCAATGCATTACTGCAAAGACAGTCACCAGCAGAATATTATCTGCTTACAAAACACCAAAACAGGGCTATTACTTCTATAATGGAATTAAAAAAAAAAAAAAACTCATCTAGCCAGTTGGATTCTAGAAGAAAAAGCATTTAAAGAGATATAGCTGAAATTGACAGTTCCAAAATTGCATGTATTTTCAAAGAAAAGTTATTAATTCTTTTATTGTGCTCCTGAATTCCAACTATGTTTTTCCTCAAAGCAAGAATGCCACAGAACATTTTAAATTAAAAATGGCATTCCTATGGTACACTACAAACTCGAGGTGCTAGTCTCTCTATACCATTACAGACATACATAAACAAATCTCCCTACAATAATACACAATATCTGTGAGGGGCTTGATGTTAAACTCCAAACTCTCTCGCTTTCTTCAAACATTTACAGAGCATCTGTATTGTGCCAGTCCGTTTTGACTGTATTATTAAAAAAAAAAAAAAAAAAAAAAAAAACAAAGAAAAAGAAAAGAAAAGAGAAAGATACAGCCTCTGTCCTCATTGAACTGAACTTACAATCTTATTTTGCTGGTTGAGAGGGTCATCTAGTCAAAACTGGGGAATATTCTACCAGGTCCAAGAAGAGGCACTAACAAATAATGCTTGCAATAATGAATGGGGCTCTTTGTTCTCAAAGAATTTATTTGCCCTTTATATTTGTTCCGAAGCTAAGTATTTTTAAAGCAATTAATTATAATTTCCATTAGTGGAAAACAACTATAGTATTTTATAATTTTTGTTGACTAAAAAGGCACTCTTACAAATTGATGTGGATTTATAAGACTAGAGGCTATCAGGAGATGGTACTCCCTGAGTGTATAGCGAGATGTTTACCAGAGAACCATCCAGAACATCTCAAAGAACAGTAAAACCTCCAGCTCCACTAATTCAGAATTGTGACTATTTAGATAAAGTCTCAGCTTAAATTCAAGTTTGCACTATCTTTTATTGGCAACCAACCATAACAATACCTCAAAAATGTCAGCATTTTTGTGTCCACATCTGGAAGGAATACAAAATCCTAGGTCAGACTCTGTGTCTTGATTCTTAGTTAAGGAAATATAGTCATTTCATAGGCTTAGGCAATTGATAATATTTAATATTTATGTCAATTGCTCCGATGCAGTATATTCTAGATATTTTAAAGTAACTGAACTACATTTATTTATATTTGATATTTATTTACAAATATTGTACAAATACTTTTACCCTTTTCGCCTCATACTTCTAAATGATTTTAAAAATGCACATACTGAAGATATTTAATATGTAATTTAAGATGCATGAAATAATTCAGACTTTTTCAATAGCTGTGGTTGGCTGTAAAGGTAGGCTTTATTTGAATGCAAAAATAGGTACTCTAGCAATTTAGAATCTTATATCCTATATTCTCTCACATAGTCAAAAGACTTGTTTACTAGCTGTGCAGATGTTTTACCTTTGGATTCAACTGAAACAAAATTGGCCATTAGATTTAAAAAAAATAACTTATTTTGGTCTAATTAAAAGGTATTATATGCTCACTGTAGAAAATTTGGGACATTATGGAAAAATATAAAGAAGAAAATCAAAATTGAATTACTCAGAGGAATTTATTGTAAGACATATGTGTCTGTTTATCTCATCATTGAGATCATATTGTTCTTAATTTAGCATCCTACTTCTTTCATTTTAATATCATACTGTGAACACTTTCCCATGTAATTAAAATTATTCATATTTTTGCATAAAGTTCTTTTCCATGGTATTCATGTAACCTTGTTTTAGTCAATTAAATAGCTATAGCATTTTATTTCCATATTGTTGAGCATTTGTTTCACATCTTTATTATAAACAGTGCTATACTAAATACCTTTTCAATAAATCTATACCCAGAATTATCATTTCCATCAGACAGATTCTTGAGTTCAATGGATAGTACAAAAAGTCTACATCCACCTGATTCTGAATGACAGTATTACCTAACAGATTTATGTTTTATTGGTTTTGGGGTTTGGCAAAGGCATGAGTTGAACTTGTTAATGAGAGTAAGTTATTCTATTGCTAATGAAAAGGAAAATGAACTACCTACAAAATACCAGACTTTTGGATCTTCTGGACTCAGAAGTGACTTGGTGTAACCTTATTTGACTTAGTATAACTATACTAAGAACTATGCTAGAACAACAACTCAATTCAGGATTTAGTAAATTAATTTTTACATTTTAAAACTATAAGCTTTTTTTTTTCCAGTAGAGAAAATAAGAGACTACCTGAAAAAATATGAAGGAATATTCTGTCTTGTTTCATAATTTACATACTATTTGAAGGAGAAAAAAAGACATAAAAGCAAAATGCTAGCTAACTTATTTGTGGTGATGAATATAAGTATACACTACATACTATTAGTTGCAGAGAACCATGGATCATCAGGCCGATAGACTATATGGCCAATTGGTTCGGCTAAAAAGTACATTTGGAATTTCTCTGTTGCTGAAAGTATCTTTTCTTAATACAGTAACACTTCACTTACTGAGTGCGGTTAGGAAAAATAGCTTTTCGTTAAAAACAAATGTTCCAAGTAAACCAAGATTTTGCCTTTACGTGTCAACATATTTTGAAGGCTTTTTCAAATATAGAAATACTAATTTCCCTTCTTTCTTAACCAAGTTATACAGAATATGAAGGAGCTTTTACTGATGATCCAAGGTCATTTTAAAACCACAATTACTATTCACAGTTACTCCTCAGAGCCTGTGTGTTCCTACTCTAAATGTTACCAGATTATAGTCTTTTTAAGTTTTTTTCTTTGATACCAAGCTGTCCATTACTGCTTGTTATTATAAACAAGTCTACTTTTACCAGTTTTCTTCCTCTCTTTTATGTGTTATTTTTAATCGGTTGGTGAAAGTTTATTAGAATTCCATTTAAAATAAAGCAGCCTGGGGACTTGAGGAACTGTCCCATGAATAGAGCTTTGGTGCATGGAACCTATGAAAATCTATAGTCTTCTTTAGGCTTTGTTTATTTCCAGGTTCCTGACCATTTTGGATAGTGATATTGTTAATGTACTACAAACCTAATGGAAATAAGAATCATGTATCATACTGTTCGCAACAGCCTTTGACATGGTTTTCTTGCTTTTACTCACACTTCTCCGCAAATTATCCAAAGTGATACCTTAAAAATGTTAATTTGATCATATAACTTCTCTGCTTAAAATCTTCCTGTGGCCTCACCATACTCTGAATAAATCCAGGTATTTTCCCCCCTTGGCCTGCACGGCCTTATGTGACCTGGCCCTGGACCCCTTACCTCACCCACCTCATTTCTCACCTCTTTTTCTCTTGCTCATTGGGATTCCTTGCTGTTCCTCAACCAGGTAAGACTCTCATCTCAGAGGTTGGACACCTGTCATTTCTTTATCCTGGCACCTTTTCTCCGCTTGGAATTCTCCTTCATTTCCTTCAGGCCTCTTCAAATTTCACCTCCTCAGAGAGGCCTTCATGAGCATGCAATTCAATACAGTATCCCTTGTGACTCTCCATTTCCTTAACCTGTTTTATTTTCTTCAGAGTACTTCTAACATCTGAAATATATACATGGTAAACTGCTATTTTTTAAAAATAACAAAACTGCATATTCATTATACCAATTTTGTTAATAAGAAATGTATGTGCAACAAAATGACTAAAAAGAAATATATCAGAATATTGTGATCTCTGTTAAAAACAATTAAGAGAAATTATTTTTAAGTTTTCTACAATGTAGAATTTTTGAAGTTTCCTAAAACAATGTTTCAAAATTAGAGGAGGAAAAAAAGGGCAAAGTTTTAAAGATGTGGAATACTTTTAACTCTCAAATTATAAAATTCCTTGGGTATCTTATTCTAAATTTAAACTAAGTTAAATTTATAGCCCATTCAATCACAGAATGTAAACTCCTGAAGATAACTTTCTTTTTCCTGTTTCATTCATTGTTCTATCCCTAGTGGTTACATTAGTACCTTAAGTGCTTACTGAAGGAGGTGAATGGAAAAATGAACTGGCAATGTATTTCTGCCATATTAAATAATTTTATTTTCCTAGCAAGATGTTTATTACATAAGAACTAGGTTTTTCAAAACATTCTAGTTAAGACTTGAGATAAATCACTGCTCAAGCTAATTCTACACTAGTTTAAGAGTTTTAAAAAAAATAATATATTGATATTGTGATTTTACCTGTGTAATAATCAGTAGAATAATCAGTAGAATAATCACAAGTAAATAGCCTTGATTATCCTATGGCTAACTTTAACTCCATGTGAATTATTTCTAACTTTTTTATATCAAAGTCCAATGTATTTTATTTTGTATTTTGGTTTATTCTCAAAGCACAAAAATTGGGAACTGGTATAAAAATAAGTGCTATATTTTGGTGAAGTAACTTAAACAGTCCAAATATTTTTCATATTACTGTTATGCAGCAAAAGGTTCATTTTTAAGCTTTTAAATGAAAAATGCAAAGAAAAGGAGTGAACTATAGAGAATTATCTTGATATGTATTGCTATATTATTACTATGTTACACACCTCAATGTTTCAAAAAACTATCAATATATTTGCTCAGAATGTAAGTTCTGAATCAAAGGCTAGAGAAAGAGACCTGTATATAGTGTTTTTCATATTGTCTTTAATTATCCCAGGACTCACTTCTAAACTGCCATAAGCAATTTTTACTTTCGGCACGTAAGAAGCCAACTGTGAAGGGGTCTGACAATTGAGGACTGAACCCCTTAAAAATCAGCATAGGAGAAAAACATAAAACCACAACTGAGGCATCGGATTTTAAGGTTTAAAACAGTGTTGTCAGATTATGGACATTATGTCATCTTTGAAAATAAATACACACTCAACCCACAGTCTCCCAAATCTTTATCTGTGGAGTCCGACCTCTTTCTAGGAAGTAGTAAAATGAAGGAATGTTCTTAGTCATCTGACAAAAGCTCTCCATTATTCTTGACATTAAAAATTTAATGCTATGATTTAAAAAACATAATATATTAACATTTACATGGTATATTTAGAATTATGTGGTTTCCAGTGATTAGAATTCAGTCATGCCTGGAAAGGAACAGAAGACAGTGGCTAAGAAGCACATGCCTTATAAAGGATACCTAAATGGTACACTTAGGATGACCAATATTAATGACTTAAACATACTATATTTTCCCTTAGAGGAAACAATACCAGTTTCTAAAGAGCATTCACTTCTGACATCTCAATCCCTGATTTCAGTGGCTGCAGACTGTGTACCTCCGTGCCACACTTAGGACAAGTGAAGTACATGTCAAATAAGAAACTACTCTTAACACAGTAATAACAGAAGATATGCTGACATCCGATGGTGTGAGGCATGGTGGGCCACTCTCCACACAGAGAACATTCTTTGCCACTGGTGGCTAATGTATCATCACTATTAGGAGCACCAGTGAGGGGGATACACCATGAAGACAACTTGGCTTTCAACTTCTGGATATTGATAAGTGGTAGGAGAAAAATCAGAAACTCAGCAAAACCATGCCAGAGAAGTTCCCTATTCATATACTCAAAGCCAACTTCACGTATGTTTTGAGGCTTACAAAATACAGAACGAATGCCTAGGAGACGTTCTGTCAAAGTTGCAAACTTTCCTCTTTGAAGGAAAATCAAAAAATTAATCAAACCACCTAATTTCAAAAGTCCAACCACAAAATTCACACACTGCTTGACTTTCCCAAATGATGCTAAATGATGGTTTCGAAACAAATCATAGCATCGCTCTTCTAACCACCTCCCACCAACTGTACAAACAGCATACCAGATCTTTTGATTTTTAGTTGGTGGCTGGTATCTCAGGTTAGGGGAAAAATCATTTTTGTACTGAATATTCAAAACTGACTGTCCCACAGTGGCATTTTTGGAGTAGATGGTGAATCTCCACAAGAAAAGCCACAAGAATGCTTTCACCTCTGGTTCAAAGCAGGTTAATAGGCCTGGCTTAAATCCATGAAAACACTGAGTAAACTGGGACCAAACCAGCTGCTCCAGGGCCTTATTTAGTTCAAGTGCATCCAACTGACTTATTCTTAGCACTCTGTTTGTACTCTTCGTATTCTCTTTTCTGGGAGCCATGTCTTCTCTGAAGGTTTCTAGGAAAAAATACAATTAAGGAATGTCATCAAGCAGTTGCAATCTTATACTACCTCCTCAACTTACACTGGGAAAATTGTGATACACAGATTACACAGGACACATAGAAAATGGGCCTTTCAGTAGTCTGTAAATAGTACAGTGAACAATTGCTTCTTACTTGGAACGTCTTTCTCTCCTTTTTCCTTTCTTTCTTCCCCCACCCTTTTTCTATTTCTTTTTTTTATTCTTGGCCCTCCTCATAAAAGGAGTAACAACTAAACATATATAGAAAAAAAAAAAAAAAAAACCACCCAAATCCCCATACCCTATTTCCACAAAAATACTATTAAGTTAACATTCCTTGATCAGATATTCTAGCAGGGAGATATTAAAATCCTGAAACTAACAGTAATAAGGCCGAATAATAGCATGATTAATGGAGAAATATATGAATGTAATAAATATAATGAACAATATAGAATATTGCAGTAGATGGTTAAGTCAAGACCTCAGTTTAATTTCCAGCACTTCAACTGACTCTAAAGGTATATTTTTCAACAAGTCACTTAATCTTTCTCAAATAAATTTTATGTTTATAAAGGAAGTTAGAAAGAAAAATAAAAGGACAACATACATTGATTATTCTATCACACTATTGTAGAAAATAAATACTACTAAATCTTAGTATGAAGCAACAAGAATGCAGAAATGCCATTATTAAGCTACTAAAAATGTACACATCATATAGTAGTCCAAGAAAAAAAACTATGATATAAAAATTTGTCCTACAATAATTTCATAAATATACTAAGGAAGCAAATACTTAAGGAAAAAATTAAGCAATACTTAAGGAAAAATTTTAAATTAAACATAAAAAGCTGATTAATGTTCAGCTAGGTATGACCAATATACATTTATTAAATGCTTATTATACGCAAGCTCATGCAGTTAAAGCAACCAGTCATTCCTACAGTTGATTATACAGGCCAGTTTAGATACTTTAACTATTATTAAAGAATTGGCAAAGCCAATCTATGACCAAATATCATGCTTAAATTTTGTTTCCAAAATGAGCCTACTGTAGGATCTCACTTATATGTGGAATCTAAAAAAGTTGAACTCACAGAAGCAGAGAGTAAAACAGTAGTTGCTACAGGATATAGATGTAGTAGAAGTAGAGAGATATTGGTCAAAGGGTACAAATTTCAGTTATGAGTAAGTTCTGGGGAGCTAAGGTATAGCATGGTGACTATAGTTAATTTTTTATTTAGAATTTCCTAACAGTAGATCTTAAGTGTCCTGACCTCCTCACAGGGGAAGTAACTATGGGTGGTGATCAATGTGTTAATTTGGTTGTGGCAGTCATTTCACCATGTATACATATATGAAATCATCTATGTTGTACATTTTGAACATACACAATTTTTATTTGTCAATTATGCCTCAATAAAGATGGGGAAAACACAAAAAAATAAAATAGGTCCTCAACAACACACCAAGCTTGATCATCATCTGCAGACCTCGAAAGGCACAACACACTAACAGAGCAAGACATGGGGATTCTGCTGAAGCTCACTGCCACCAGCTTGCCATGTGATCTTGATAAGTCATTTCACTTGATATCTACCTCAGCTCTTCACTTACAAAAGAAAGGGCTGCAGAGAAATGACCTTCAAATTTCTTTCAAATTCTATTACTTCAAGATTTTTAATAAAAAGATGTTAAACACAATTTGCTAGAAGGTAAAAGGACTGAAAAGTGCATCCTAAAATAAACTTGTACTTCTTAAAATTGGGAATATCTTTTGACAATAGAAGATGTTTTCAAGAGGGAAGTTTTAAAACTACCCATGGATCCTAAATGACTTAGTGGCAGAAGACTACATGTTTATCAAGTAGAGGAAATGAAAATGCCCACTAACTAATAAGTTATTTACTACTGTTTTCCTCTCAAACCATATATATGACAGAAATGCTTCTCACCCATAAATGTCAACCACCTTCTGGGGTGACCTTACCTTTTTCCCCTTCCTGCTGCTCCCCCAAGACTTAACAGTCTTACAGCTATGGGAGTGGGAATTTTTGCTGCAAGTTCTGGGAAATCCTTGCCTCATACTTGTCAGGAGCTACAGAAAAGAAAGGAGGAGGTTAGAAAGAAAGTTCCCTTTTTCAGTACTCATCTAATCCATTGCCAAGGACTGTTGATTCTTTGTTCAAAATATTTTTCTAATTCATTTACCATTCTCTATCCCCAACAAGCCTCTTCCTAAATTCTAGCTGCTCTCTTTTCTCCCCTAGACTACATCTAATTGGTCTATCAACCTTTTGCCCCCTTCAATGCATCCCCACACTGCAGTCGCTCTAAAACACAAACCTCCCCAAACCTATTCCCAGCTTGCTTTCCTTGCTAATAAATCACCATCTAGTCATAAAGTGCCACCTTCTCTTGTTCACCAGTGGCCTTTACTATTTGTCCCCTTTGCATGAAACACCATGTTCCCATTCTTTAACCGAAAAACTCATACTAAATTTTTAAGTACTGGCTCAGATAACACTTCCTCCTGACTCTCCAGATTTGGTTAGCTGCCCCTTTCCTAGTTGTTCCCCTAGAATTCTATTCTTTTTCTGTCTTGCTATGTACTGTATATCAACTACTTTTTAATTGTCTATCTCCTCCACTAGAGGATAGGCACTGTTGTAAAGATTATTTGAGTCTTATCACCGCTGAATCACAGCAATGATCGCAGTTCCTGGTATACAGCAGGCATTCTACGAGTACTAAATGAATGGATAAATGAACAGGATGAAAGTGTGAGATGTGTGAAGGTTAGAAAATTTAAATTTCCATCCATTAATTTGTAAAACTATTTCAAATTACCATATCCAGAATACTGAATGTGACTTATTTCAACATGTTTGTTGTGCATCGTTATTTACCAGTTAATGTATTAGAGACAGTGATATAATGGTACAAGAAACAGTCTCAACCCTTGTGGAGCCTATGATCTACCAGGGAAGAAGAGGGAGGAAAGTAAGAGTATACTATATAAAATAAATGGGCAATTGCAATAAGATGAGATAAGTGATATACAAGGAGAAATTCAGGGCACTGTGCTTGTAAGTATGCTTCAGAAGGTCAGAGAAGGCTTCCAGGGAGAGGCGCTATTCTAAGCAGCCACCTGATGGATTAGCAGTGTCATCCTGATAAAAGAATGTAAAATATTCCAAGTTGAGGGAGGTAGCATGTGCCAAGGACTGGAGGTGCCCAGACAAGAAATAAGGCTAGAAAGGAAAGCAGGAAACAGATCACGAAGGCTCTAAAAACCAAGTCCAGGAGGCTGTATATCAAGAAGGGAATGGGGAGCCACTTAAGCAGTCGTTAGCAAAGAACTAATCAAATTTGCATTTTAGACTGCTTGTTCTGGCCATCCTGAGTTAGAGGCTGAAAGACTGGAGGAATAGAGACCAGTTAAGAGTTTGTTAAAATGATCTAGTGAGAAACTAATGATAATCTAAATTAGAAAAGTATCAGTGGGCACAGAAAGAAAAAGGTATCTTTGAAAGATACAAGGTGGTAGAATTGATACTACTTGGTGAGAAATAAGCCTAGAATAACTGACTTAAGTAACTGAGTGATAGTGATCCAGTTCTCTGAAACAAGACATACATGAGGCAACATACGTTTGAAGAAAGAAAAAAAAAAATACATGCAGTTTTAGATTTGAGGCTCCTATGAGACATTTAAGTGGAAAAGTTCAGTAGGCAGCTACATGAAAATGGGAGAGAAAATCTGGGTGGAGCTGTTGGAAGTCTGATGCCGCTCTGATAAGACTAATTAGTCTGTTTTAAATCTACTTTATCTACCTAAATGCTAAAATAAGGAAGGCAGTGATTTAAATAAGATAGGTAGATCCTGTCTATTTATAACACATTCAACTTTCCTTGTAACAACACAATCTTATTCTCATAGTTTTCTATTGATACATAGATATATGTATCTTTATCATAGATAAGATACATATCATACATGTATCTATGGATCTTTGGGCTTTCAATCATTCTATGCTCTCATCTTTAGCATCACTGTCCTGTGGTCTCACTGTTCCTCTAACCTAGCGGTTTTCAAACTGAAGAGTTCATCAGAATCACTTAAAAATACAGGCATACCACAGAGGGATTAAGGATTAGGTTCCACACCATTGCAATAAAGTGAATATTGCAACAAAGTGAGTCACACAAATTTTGTTTCCCAGTGTATTATGAAAATTATATTTACAATATACTGAAGTGTATTAAGTGTGCAATAACATTATGTCTAAAAACATATATACTTTAATTAAAAATACTTTATTACTAAAAATGCTAATGATAACAAGAGCCTTCAGTGAGTAATCTTTTTCCTGGTGGAGGGTCTTGTCACAATGTTGATGGCTGCTGACTGATCAAGGTCATGTTTGCTCAAGGTTGGGTAGCTAGGGCAATTTCTTAAAATAAGACAATAATGAGGTCTGCCACACTGACTGACTACTCCTCTCATAAAAGATTTCTCTGTAGCATGTGATGCTGCTGGATAGCATTTTACCCACAGAACTTCTTTCAAAATTGAGAGTCAATCTTCTCAAACCCTGCCACTACTTTATCAACTAAGTTTACATAATAGTCTAAATCATTTGTTGTGATTTCAATAATGATCACAGTATCTTCACCAGGAGAAGATTTCATCTTAAGAAACCACTTTATTTGCTCATCCATAAGCAACTCTTCATCTATTCAAGTTTTATCATGATACTGTAGCAATTGAGTCAAATCTTCAAGGTCCACTTCTAATTCTATTTATAGTTCTCTTGCTATTTCTAGCATGTCTGCAGTTAGTTCTGCAACTGAACTTTTGAATACCTCAAAGTCATCTATGAGGGCTGGAATCAACTTCTCCCAAAGGTCTGTTTGTATTGATATTTTGACCTCTTCCTATGAATCACCAATATTCTTAATGTCATCTAGAATGGTGAATCCTTTCCAGAAGGTTTTCAACTTACTTTGCTCAGATCCAACAGAGGAACTACTATCTACAGCAGCTGTAGCCTTACAAAATGTATTTCTTAAATAATAAGACTTCAAAATTACTCTTTGATCCATTAGCTGCAAAATAGATGTTATGTTAGTAGGCATGAAAACATTGATCTCTTTGTATATCTCAATCAAAGCTCTTGGTTGACTAGATACATTGTCAATGAGCAGTAATATTTTGAAAGGAATCTTTTTTTATGAGCAGCAGATCTCAACAATGGGCTTAAAATATTCAGTAAATCGTCCTGTGAAACATATGTGCTGACATCCAGGCTTTGTTGTTCCCTTTATAAAGCAAAGGCAGAGTACATTTAGCACAATTCTTAAGGGCTCTAGGATGTTCTGAATGGTAAATGACCATTGGCTTCAACCCAAAGTCAACAGTTGTATTAGCCCCTAACGAGAGAGTCAGCTTGTTATTTGAAGGTTTGAATCAGGCATTTATTTCTTCTCTTTCACTATGAAAGTGAGATGCCACTAAGATGGCATCTTTTTCCAATAGAAGGCTCTTCTGTTTACACTGACAAAGAAACTGTTGTTTAGTTTAGCCACCTTCATCAACTACCTTAGCTCGAGCTTTTGGATAACCCACTGCAGCTTCTACATCAACACTTGCTGTTTTACCGTGCACTTCTACATTATGGAGATGGCTTCTTTCCTTAAACCTTACAAATCAACCTCTGCTAGCTTCAAACATTTCTTCTGGAGTTTCTTTATCTCTCTCTGCCTTCACAGAATTGAAGAGTATTAAGGACTTACTCTGGATTAGGCCTTGGCTTAAGGGAATCCTGTGGCTAGTAGTTTGATCTGCTATCCAGACTACTAAAACTTCCTCCACATGAGCAACAGGCTGTTTCGCTTTCTTATCATTCATGTGTTCATTGGAGTAATAGTTAACTTCCTTCAAGAACTCTTCCTTTGCATTCACAACCTGGCTCTCTATTTGGCACAAAAGGTCTAGCTTTTGGTCTATCTTGGCTTTGGACATACCTCCCTGCCTAAACTTAATCATTTCCAGCTTCTGATTTAAAGTGAGAGATGTGTGACTCTTCTTTTCATTTGAACACTTTTAGAGGCCACTATAGAGTTATTAATTGGCCTAATTTCAACATTGTTGTTTCTCAGGAATAGGGAGGCCCAAGCAGAGGAAGAGAGACAAGAGAATGGCCAGTTGGTGGAGCAGTCAGAATACACACATTATTAAGTTTGCTGTCTTACATGGGTGCAGTTTTTGGCACCCCAAAACAATTACAATACTAACCTGAAAGATCACTACAGATTATCATTAAAGATATAATAAGAAAAAAATTTTTGAAATATTGCAAGAATTACTAAAATGTCAGAGAGAGACACGAAGTGATCATATGCTCTTGGAAAAACTGTACTGATAGGACTGTCTGACTCAGGGTTGAAATATACCTTCAGTTTGTGAGGCAATGTCATAACATGTAACCAAAATGTTTGTACCCTCATAATATCCTGGAAAAAAAAAAGAACAAAAAGAACCCTCCAAACAAACAAAGTAGTATTTGTGAAGCACAGTAAAATAAGGTGTGCCTAGACTTATCAGGTTGCTGGGCCTAATCCCCAGAATCTGATTCAGTAGGTATGGAGTGGGACCCAAAAATGTACATTTCTAACAAATTTCCTAGTGATGTGGATGACTACTAGGCTAGTCTATTTCAAAGCAAAAATCATTATTTATTTTTGCATATCACCCATACAGCTCAATGCTACATTCCAGCCCTCCAAGTTATTTCCGGTTAGTTCTCATTTCTGTATCTATAAAGGCTATTACAAGACTTTCACTGACTCAGGGTTTCTCTTTCATATATTAAGTATTCTTTGTGAAATTTGAGACCATTCATTCATTCCACAAATTCTGAGTATCAGTATATTCTAGCCATACTAGGCGCCTGACAGGCAGAGAAGACATATCCTGGCTTTCATTTAAGAATTCCAACCAAAGTCTAGAAAAAGAGGCAGGCAAATAAATGGACAACTAGGACAATAACAGAGGTATATGGTATTGAAAGTTCTCAAATGCAACACATAAAATTTCAAAACTATCTCAACAGAAAAGAATTTCAAATTCTCATACACACAAATCAATGAATAAGATTTTTCTCACTTTTTTCTGCAGCTAACAGATTTTCTCTAATTAACTTAACCATTTATGTAATTTTTTTAAAAAAAACCCTAAAACATTATTTTAAAAACCTCAAATCTACCCCAAATCTGCAAAATTATTTTCCCACACTTACCAAATCACCTTTTGCTTACTTCATTATTACCCCTGGGATAAAGTACAAAGTTCTTAGACCTAATCTAGCCCAAGCCTGTCTCCATCTCTGCAACTGTATAACCCACTATTCCCTAATGAAGCCTTTAATTACAGACCATTATTCAGTCCTGCCTTTTGTGCCCTTTCTCATGTACCTAAAACACTCACCTTGTTTACCAGCTATTTCCACTGCCCTAAGCTATCTGCCTTCACATTACAACTTTACTTCAACATTCTCTCTGAAAACTTAACTATTCCCAGTTCCCACTATTACCATTTTTTAACCCAAACAGTAACGGTATCACTCGAGCCCTCAACCACATGTGCTATAATTCCAGTCACGTAAGTACACATTCTTTCCCCAACTTAAATATAAGCCAGTAAAGGGAAAAGGGAAAGTGTCTTACCTAACACTTTCTTCTCAAAGACCTGCCACGTACAAAGTGACTTTGATACCTAACTTAGTTTTCCTCAGGCAAAGTTCTACCATTACTCCGGATGTGTGGGAATATGGTGTATGTAACTCTTCCACTGTAACAGTATCTCCAACTCTGCATCTTAGACAGCTTTCATATGCAGTGGTCAGCATAATAAGGGAAACTCTCTTATTGTCAAATTGCTTTTGAAAAGCTCTAACCATACTGGATACCAATGTAAGGCCAACACTATCAGTCCCCTTCCTACTCCTTACCCTAGCACTGGACTGGATGAATTGTTATTTTTTTAGCTGAGTACCAGATAAAATATTTGGCTTGCCTTAGAGGGTCAGTTATGCCAATATATGTATCTTTAAATACTAATTTTACAGTTCTAGAATTTATCACAAAGATAGGCTCATAGTAGCTACTAAATAAATGTAGAACTTATATGCAATAGAATGATTAGTCTGATAGCCAATCAATGTACTAGCTGAATATCGTGTGAGAGCATTTATATGAACTGAATGGTGAGAAAAGGTATGCATCATATGACATTTTGGTCAACAACAGACCGATGGTGGGGTCCCTTAAGATTATAATGGTGCTGAAAAATTCCTATCACCTAGTGACTCTGTATCCCTTGTAATGTCGTGCAATTAGGTTTTAATAAATTTAAGGTAGACTAAGTGTACAGTGCTTAAGTCTGTGTACAGTAAAGGACTCCACGTTCACTCATCACTCACTCCCTGACTCATGCAGAGCAACTTCCAGTCTTGTGAGCTCCATTCATTGATGGTAAATGCCCTATAAAAGTGTACCATTTTAAATCGTTTATACTGTATTTTTACTGTACTTTTATATGTTTAGATATATTTATTTATTTTTTACTTTTTGTATTTAAAAGCAGCAATTACATGGTTAGATATATGTAGATCACAAATACCATTGTGTTACAACTGCCCACACTATCAAGTACAGTAACATGTACAGGTTTGTAGCCTAGGAGCAACAGGCTATACCATATACCCTAAGTGTGTAGTAAGCTATACCATCCAGGTTTAAGTACATTCTGATGTTCACACAAGGACAAAAATCACCTAACTATGCAATTCTCAGAATGCATACCTGTCGGTACCTTTTCCTCAAGTTTCTTAGTGATATTTAGTGAGAAACGGGTCAGAGTGAGTGGTTTGTCAGAATGATCACCTATTTCAAATCCCTTGTTTCTGGAGGAATCAGACTTAAAAACATTTAGTAAAAACAGGAATTTTTAATGACTGCCAGAAAAGGAGACTTAACACAGTCTCTAACCAATCCAATATTTGACAATACTTATTAGCAAAAAATTCTTTCTTATTCCTTCTGTTATAGTTTAACATTTTTTTCTTTCCTCTTTTTCTCCCCAGGCCTGGCCTCAGTGTAGATTAGGAACAGCTGGGCTCACTCTCCTCCCTACATAATACTCTTTAATAGACCAAAAGACTATTATTAAACCACTCTTCAGCCTTTGCTTCTCCAGATGAATAATTTGTTTCTCCATTTTTTGTTTTAGGCTTTATTTTCCAACATTTTAATCATTTTTGTGACTTCTTTTAGTTGTAAACATAGAAGACACTGTCCATTACACATCATAGTTCATTAAAGAGGAATACTTCTCCTGTGTTCTACATTCTTCTTCAGGCAACTGTGATAGAGTGGAAAAAGCAGACTTAAAATCAAACAGGCCTGGGCTCAAGTTCCAGCTCTGTCACTTACTTGCTATGTGATGTTAAAAAATTCATTCGCCTCAGATTCTTCTTCTAAAACCTGGAAATAACAGCTACCTCACAAGGTTGTTGAGATTAAACCAGATAATGTTATGAAAGTGGTTTGGAAACTGTAAGGTATTATTATTATTACGTTATGGCTGCTTTGGCTAGGGATACGCATATAAAGACTCCAAGTTGATTCTGGCAAATCTCATTTCAAAAGACTGAAATCTTCATTATTACTCATACTAATGCCTCAATCAACCTGTATCAAAAAGAATTTTTTCCAGGAAATATTGACTACACCATTAATTGTGGCAATTAAAAGGTGAACCTGATGTTACCATTATGTGTGCATGTGGGAGGGGCCGGTAGGAGAGGGCAGAGGGAAGGTTGAGTGGAACTCACTGTACCCTTAACTTGTATCATGTCTGAAAGGAAATGATACAGTGGGGATTCTGAGAGAATGGAGAAGGGTTCCAGCACGACCTGCTCCCGTGATTATTTAACCCCTATCAACTTGGGTGTGCCTGTTATCTTTTGAAGTAAAGAAACTTTAGAAATGTGCACTGATAACATCTGACTCTAGGGTGCTTTGCTGCACAGGGCACGGTACAGGTAGTCCAAGATAAGCATTCAAACTTGGGTTCACCACCAGCATACTACATTCAGTTCCTTCTCTTCCCGACTCCCAAGTCCTCTTCTTGGCAGGTACAATTATTCTAGAATACTGGCCTTAAAGAAGGGCAGCCTAGGCATAGAAGAAATTGATGAAATCAAAATAACCAGAAGTTCAATTAGTCAGTTAACGAATATTCTCCCCTCCACTGCAGTACAGTAAGATTATGATAGGTATGAAGCACAGAAAAATGTCATAAATGCCTTTAAATCACATGAAATTATTCTCAATATAAAGTAAGCAGTTTGTGTTTTAGTGAATTCTAATTCTCTGACAAATGGTTACTCAACGTAACCAATATTTATTGAGAATGCCTACCAAATACCAGGCATTCTTTCAGGTACCAGGAATTCAACTGAAATATTTAACTGTCAGTTAACGTCCTTTTATTCAAGCATATTTAAAGAAATAGCATGTTATTGTAATCAGGATGGGCCATTGATCTCTGAAGCACAGAACAGATCCCAAAATGTGAAAACACTATAAGGGATCACAAAACTTCCCAGGCAGAAAAGAGGAAAACGGTATTTAGGGCAAGGGAACAGGCTGTGCAAAAGTCCAGAAATGTCCAAGCTCCTGGCCATGGTCTACCTGGGACATTACGGGGATGGATTTCAGCATGAGCCGCATCCTTGGTTATTAAACCCCCATAAATGTGTTTCCATCTGTTATCTGGAAATAGACAAGTCATCTGCTGTGATTAGAGCAGAGCAGGCTTGCAGGAGAGACTGGCTGAAGCGTCAACACTGTGAAAAGAATGTATGTTAAGGCAATTGTGTTGATTCTGTAGGCATGAATAATCATCGAAGAGAACACATATAACAATATATAAATTTAAAGATTAATCTGACAGCTGTGTTCAATAAAACTGAAGAGAAGGAAAACTGTCATTCTAGGAGACCAGTTAGGACTCTTGCAACAAATCAGGGGCCTAACTAAGATGCTAACAACTTTCTGGAATAGGAATATTCAAAGTAATTTAATTTATTTCATTCAGAACTGTAGAAATCAAAACAGAGATTATATTATCCTCACATTTTCTGATAAAAAATCCCCAATGCTTTTTGGTAATCCAGTACTTTCCTAACTTCTGTTAAACTTAGTTGCCAGTACCCACACCCAACGATTGATCAGTATATTCCTAGTTTACTTTCAAGAATTTAAGTAAGCTTTAACAATCCCTGTATTACTGGTTCTTATAGATTAGTATTTAATTTCATAAATGTAGGCTCAAACTGGAATAGTTAAAAAACACACAAGCTAATCTTCTTTAAAAAAAAGTTGGGATTGTTTTGAATTGAAACAAACACCACTAAATTTAATTCAAATTGATTTTTCCAGAATGCTAAAAACAGACAATGCTGCTTTTGCCTATTCTACTATTTAATACACAATCCTACCACCTACCCACCCCCTCATTTCCCGAACTATACTAACTTTAAGATTCTAAAAGGCTAACCCAGGGGGAAATATTTACTGGGCATGCAAAAAGACATATACATAAAAATAAGTAATTAAAAAATACAACTGGCACTAAATAATCTTAGTGTTTAGCAAAGGATTCTACTAGGTTAAGGATATGTGAAAAAGACACTTAAGGCAAAATCAAGACCAGATAAAAAGTATAACATCTACTAGGGTTAGTGTGATTAACTTGTCACATAAATATGTTTAAGACAAAATGATCTAGCACTAAAGACTATTAAAAAGGTCTCCTACTGACATTTTATCACTAAACATGTCACACTGCTTTTCTTTCACAGAAAAAAAAAAAAACAACTGAAAATTCATTTACTAAGAGCAGCAATATATAACCTTATCCCTTAAATAACTCATGCTTTCCTTTTGTTTTTCATTCCCCAAAATAAAAACTTTGTCACCTATATCACGTTCCAAAACCAAAACAAATGACTATATTTCACTGAGGAAAGAGGAATTTTTCAGGATGTACTTTAGAGCTTTTATTGAGTATAGCACAAATTATGAATGAATATATTTTCTTTAAAAACATGTTATTGACAGAAATCTATCAATAATAATGTGGGTATTGTCAAGGCCTGTCAATATTAATGTAATTATGATGAAGGGGATAACATGGATTTCAGCTATAATACCAAGTAACATCTCCTACATCACTGCTATCAATATACACATTATTATTGACCTGTTTCAAGACTCTCGGTACTAGATGTATTACCATTAGGCATATCTGTCAATGCATACTGCCTACAAAAATTCTACATTTAAATTTACAGTCCTGTAAACTTTGTCAGCAGAAACATGTGATTCCCAAGTAATCTCTAAGCTAGCACATTCACCTACACACTGCCTGCTAGCCTTTTTCAGCTCCATAAAAATCAACTAATTTTTAGAATGACAATGTTACTGCCACATTATCTTAAGTGTTCTAATAATCAAAGTGAATGAGACCGTATATTTTTTACCTTTTTAAAAATGTTAAACTAACATTTGATATTACAAGGTTATACGAATAAAACTCTATGACTGAAGATCTTAAGTTTTGAACCTATACCCTATTATTTTAATTCCTTTGTGTAGTTGGATAGATTTACTGTCCATTGTATTGAAATCAATACTAATAAATGGGACATGCATCACAGATGGATTTAACAGGACACCGATTCCCAGAACACATTTCAAACATGGGCAAAAGAGAAAAAGCTATGGCTGAAACCTATTACAACACTGTGACCTCTGCCACTGTGAACAGGCCTAGAATCAACAATTGTAAGTTCAAATCCCACTTCTGCCACAGACTTGCTAAGTGACTTGTCACTACTCTTTTGTTCCTCTCTTTCATCATATATAAAATAAGTTTCAATAGTTTAAAGACATCTGATGTTATAAATCCCAAACATATCCATTTGCATATGTCCAAAATACAGGAAATTTTAAAATTGTCTTATGGACACTAGACTTCTAAATTATTCTTAACTTCAATGCAATCCTCATCAAAATCCAAATACGGTTTTTCTTTCTGGGGTGCTAGCAGGTACATGACAAAACATTTCTAAAATATATCTGAAAGATAAACTTCAAAGTCAGACAAATTTCTCAAAAAGATGAACAGTGATAAGTAGCCTGTCCTACCAAAAGGGGAATTTTTTTTTTTTTTTCATTTCAAGAGAGGAGGGGCCAGGTGCAGCTCATGTCTGTAATCTTAGCACTCTGGGAGGCTGAGGCAGGTGGATTTCTTGAGCTCAGGAGTTCAAGACCAGCCTGAGCAAGAGCAAGACCTAGTTTCTTCTAAAAGTAGAAAAATTAGCTGGGTTTTGTGGCCTGCACCTGTAGTCCCAGCTACTTGGGAGTCTGAGGTAAGAGGATCCCTTGAGCCCAAGAGTTTGAGGTTGCAGTGAGCTAAGATGACACCATAGTACTCTATCTAGGACAATAGAGAAAGACTCAGTCTCAAAAAACAAAGAGACTTCAACACAAATCAAACATGACAATTTTCAAGACTATAATTATTCTTACACAATTAACTGAGTGCCTTACTAATCTCATTTACAGTATATTTATTCAGGTATCTAAAACTAATACAAAATACTTTCCTTAAACCTTAAAAAAGAATTTCCAATACCCTGACCTAGCTTTACAAATACATTTTTAAGAGAACAGCATAGCACTCACACTCTTTTTTCCCCAGAAAGTTGATACCTCTGAGTCTTCAAGAGAGAAGGCATATTGTGAAAATAAAGAGATGTTTAAGTGAATACTGGGAAAAGAAGTCACACTGCCCTCGATTATTTTTGTGCTCTAGCCCAGGTTGACTGACTATGAGACTCCGAACAAGTCATTTTACCACACTATACTCTTCATTGGTTAACATTTTTATTTTTAAGCAAATGTAAAACGTCAACCTACTCAACTAGAATCCTTATAGGAACTGTTTTAGGAAACCTTGAATGAAGAAGGAAAAAAATAACAGCTATTTCTAACTGCGGAAATGGTAATGTTGCACATGAGTTTGGAAAAGGCTGCTGCAGAACACATGAAACAGAGACAGTTTTCAGAGAGAGTAATAGGGAAGCATTAAGGAAGACAAACCCAAGGAATTTCTTAGTCTACAACCATAGTAAATACATACTACTTACTTACCAGTCATTGAGTGCTAACCAGTGACTATTACAGCTAACTGCCTTGTACAAAACTAAATATCAAATCATTTCAATCCTTACAATATTAATAGGTTTTTTTAATTACTTCTGTTCTAAAACAAAGAAACTGAGGCACCGAGAGATTAGCTGACTCATATAAAATCACATGCCTTGAAGTGGCAGAGCCACGCTCTGAACTAGTGTCCTATACTGATAAGATGGTGATGGGCCTAAAAATTAAACATAAACACTTTAGGATGGTACCACAGGACATGCAGATGGAGCTATTTTTAACAGGCTACGTACTAGGAGTACTACACTAAGAGTATAGGCATAAACTTTAGCAAAAAATGAAATCCAAGGATGAACAAGAGCCACATGAAACTTGAAGCAACTAGATCTTTAAATACTCCATAAATTTAGAAAAGGGCTTTAGAATCTAGTTGCTTAAGAAGAGAATTCTAAATGACTTGAAAATTATTGGAACACACAATTGCATATTTTATGGCACAAAAGAATGTGGAAATATCCCCAAAGGAACAAAGGGGCATTAGCAATGGAATAGGAGGAAATACCACGTGATACATATTATGTGCAAGGCACTATATATTTTCTTTACCTTTTTTTTATCTCATTTAATTTTCACAACACAGTAAGTGCATCATTATCATCTCCATTTTAAGACAAAAAATAAGGCTTTAGAAAATTAATGACCTAACTAAGCTGGTAGTAAATTTGTCTTAAGAAAAATTGCAGAACACACAAGATAAGGTTAGTAGAACGGATATTTGGTAAATTTGGATCAAGTTTAATCCTGCAGAACTCAAGGTAAATGTTTATCCCCTTCAAGATCATTCAAAAGACCAGACTGCCAGTCAAGCTCTCAGGACCGTAGATAAGAAAAAAAATTAAAAGCATGTAGTAAAGTGGCTCTAATGGACTGGGATGCATCTCATCTAGATTGCCTCTCCCTACCTCTATACATGTGGTCAAAGGAAAATTCAAAGGGACTGAATGTCAAATCTGAACAAACAGAATATGCGGGTGAAAAGATGAGTTGTGAACATTCATTTATTATGATCACATATTATAGATAAGGTAGAGGCAATGACAACTCATCCATCTAACACTAAAAGGAAATGGTTAGGCATGATCAAAACAGAGTTACTCCAGAGTTCTCAGTTTTCGTTCAAATAGTAAGAAGAAAGAAAACTTGTATGGAGTTTTATCTCACCTTACTGAGAGGCAGGTAAGAAGGGAGAGTTCTGATAAAAAGAAAATATATTAAACAGAGAAAAAAGCAATATAAAAAAGGGTATTTTTGTTGTATTGAAGGATATATATTGGGAAGATTAACAGCCCACACTGGGAAGGGCAGAGGATACTAGATATGCTCCTCCTTGTCTCCACTTCCATGTAAAGAAACCACAGGCCTGGGCTTAAAAGAGCAGTGTGAAGACTATAGACAAGGGCAAAATAGAGCAATTCAGGGCTTTTCTCCTGAGGATTCCTCTACATTCCAAAGGACTGGAAGAAGGACAGGGAATATTTGGAAACTACTGTCACTTCACAAGAAAGAGATAAAGGTAAAATTCAATCTGCTTCTAAGTTGTCCAACCCACATCATCATGAGGAAAAAAATGAAGTGATTCAGAGTAAAACTTTTGGCCAGAAATAAAGATTATGCAAATGCACACATTTTCCTTGTGCTATAAGAATCTGAGCATGTGGATGGTGTGCAAGAGAGAGAGAAACTTTAAAACTACTTGATGCTGTGAGGAAAACGTGGGGCCAGGACTCAGAACTTTACTAGCAATGTGATAATGGGCAAGCCAGCTAACATCTTTTAAGGTTCAGCTCCTGAATATGTAAAATGGAAAATACCTGCCTTCCTCATGGCAAGGCTTATTATGAGCATTAAATACACGCACATCTTTTATGGCTAAAATAAAAGGATATGGAGAAGAGAGGAAAATAACAAATTATGATTCTGATCATAAAAAATAAATTTCAAATTTGTATCGATAAAACAAATGGGATTATAGGGACATGTTTCTAACTTTTAGAATAAATTAACTGTGAATATAACTTTAAAAATCTATAATAATCACATAAATGCACATTAAATACAAATAATTATTTTAAGGAACAGAATTTTAATGCCAGAAGGAAAGGAAGATCTAGTCTAACATATGAACTTAATCTTAACAAGAACCCTGCTATTCAAGCAGAACACATAAATAGCTGGTCTTGTTAAAATACAGCTGAGAGTCGGCTTGTTTTGTCTCTCCACTGCACGGCTCCAGAAAATTTCTACAAAAGTTCTTCTTTGGAACAGTTTTAAAACTACAGATTGAGTGCTACCACTAATTTCTAAAAATGATGAGAGTAAGACCAAGTAGGTAAGTTGGTCAAAATAAAACCAGAGTCAGGACTAGAACCCCTACTCTCTTGATTTAGTCTAGTCTCTGATGTTCTGTTACTTTTTTTAATTTAACAAAAAATTCGAGGGGTTCTCTTTTGGATTTTGTAAATAATTCTACTATCTTCTTTCAAATCTCCTTTTCCCTTAAGATCATTCAACTCTTTCTGGACACATGTAATTGATAATACGGGCAAGATCAGAGAAGCTGAAAGGAAAAAAGGAAAGTCAGCCACCCCCAAATCATTCCGTTCAGCTTTAAAGGTAACACACAGGCGAAGTTGTTTAGACTTAAACGGTGGTGTGGAGTGAGCCTCAGTGTCCTTAATTGCTTGCAACTAAAATTTTCAAGGGCCACCACAGAAGAATGCAGAACGTGTTAGAACAGAATGTTCAACTATTTGTCTCATTTTGTGCAACGGCCTTTCACTAAATGTTGGATGTTTGGAAAACGGTACTTAATAAACAAACACAAGATTTTTAAGGACCTCGAAGAAAAATGTTAATGATTCTCACATTTCTTATCAGAAGTCAATGTGAAATACAATTAACTTATCACAAGCAATTTTTCAAGAAAATTCTTAGTATCTCTTGCCCCATAAGAAAACCAAAGTGCTTTTCAATGAACGCACGTTCAATGACTTTGGAAACTTAGGCATAGCGATTTTTTTGAACCGAATATAACACTTTAGGTGAACCTTCAGATATTAAGTGAAGCCTGGATCCCGAATGATTCCTAATACAGCCGTTTACAAGGGGTAAATCGCTTCATGACCGCGAAGTGCGAGAAAAAAATTTCAATTTGTCTTTAGAAAGCCATCGCGTGGAATGCAGAGCAAATCTAGCTGTGTGTTCGTTAATTTTTAACGGCGCTACCCTAAAAATATTTTTAGGAGTTTACGCTTGCCTCATTGCCTTTCCCGAGAAACAGACTTTGATTTGCTTCTCCCGGGAAGGCAAGAAGCCAACAGACACGGAAACTCACAGCAAAGGCCGACAATTACAAGGTCATGAAACTCCACGACCTCCCAGCCGCCAGCAAGACCTCGGGTTTGCACTCGGCTCTTTAGGGCAGACACTGACCTTAGGAGTCTGCGAAACGCCCACGCTCCACGTAACTTTTTCTGAAACATTCTCTGGGAAGCTTGGCTTTTCCTAGCAGAATCTGAGCTACCCAGCGTTCCGGAACTCGCGGGCTTCCGGAGCGACGCAACACCCGGAAGTGGCTGAAAAAACTGGGGAAAATTACACCAACGAGAACTACGCTTTAGCGCTCTCGGAAGGTCCGGGAGAGCCTGGCAACAGCGAAAGCCCTCGAGCCGAAGAGCCGAAGGGCCGAAGAGCCGAAGAGGACAGTGTCGCGCGGTGATTGGTCGGAGGAAATCCGTCTCTGATTGGCAGGAGAGTCACGATCCGGTCAGCCCCGGGTCAGGGGCCGCTAGAGGAGAGGCTGCGGTGTCAAGGGGCTGAGGGGAAGCCGGGGCTCTCGAGGGCAGGGCTTTTTCTACCCGAGCACGCCACTACGGGCCGCGGGACAAGCGCCGCCGGGTGGCTGCGGGGCGTCTCCGCATCTCCGGGGCTCCTCGTTCGCCTTGTGGGCAAGGCCGGCTGCGGGATGGCCTGGTGGGGAGGGAGCCCTCGGGCGGGACGGCTGCGTGGAGACGTGCCTCCCCCGGGGCCAGCGCGCACAGGGTGGGAAGCTCACTGACCTCGACATGCTCCGGAAGGCGTCCGCCCTCCCAAACCGCCCCCCAGAGGCCCCGTAGAGCTGAGTAGACGCGCTCTCACCTGCCGGGCAGCGCGCGCCTGGCCGCAGGCTTCCCGCCCCAGAGGCGCGTCGCATCGCCCCGGTAACTCTTAGGAACCGGGGCAGCCCGGTCGCCCACCCCTGGGGAATGGAGTCAGAATTTCTGGGAATGAGGTCCGAGGGAAGAGCGCTCACCAGGCAGTTCTGTGTCGCGGGCTTTTTGCTGTGAATACCAGTGTCTGTCTAGCGGACTGGTCCTAAGGTCTGAATGAAGTCAGGTTCAAGATTCCCGAACATAGTAGGTTTTAAGGTGTGTGTTCTCGCCTGCACTGTAGACTCCACCACCCCCCATCTCCATGCCAAGAATACTTGGTCCTACAACAGCTCTACTGTTGCATTTTGGAGAGCTTATCCTGTAGAAGTATGAGAGAATTTATTTTCCCCTTGTATTTTTATTACAGAAATTGCCTTGTGGAACAGAGTTGTTAAGCTCATAATATGAGCAATAAATAATACGGTTAATATAAAAGAAAATTTATTGATGAATTCTAATACTATCCAAATTCGTTTTTACGTTACAGATGTACAATTTAACATATACATGGAACGTTGCCTTCTGTACGTTGAAGAAATCTTGGAAAGAAATGGGCCTGAGGAGGAGCAGAAGGATGTTATCTGGTTTAGTGAAAGAGAATCCTTCCCACCATGTGAAGCAACGGCACAAAGGAGATAGAGTAGGAGCTACAAATTGATAGGGTATGTAGTACTCCTAGGAACAGGAAATTTTCTAGAGCTGCGTCTGTCTGATAAAGTAGCCACTGGCCATTTGAAAAGTGGCTAGTCTGAATTGAGGTCTGCTCTAAATATAAAACATGCACCAGATTTCTAAGGCATGGTATGAAAAAAAAATATTTCATTAATTTTATATTGATTACATGTTTAAATGAGAATGTTTTGGAAAATTTAAAATTACATATGTGGTTCCCATTATGTTTCTATTGGATACTGCTGTTCTAGAGAGTAAGAAAATCTCTGAAGAAGAGCAAAACTTTCATTTAGCAATTGTGAAAGAAGGCAGCCATGTTGCACTTCTCAGGTAGCCTATAGATGCACCGTACTTCACTTAATTTTTATGGGAGGGGGGAGAATAAAGGACCTCTTCCCCCAAAAAAAGACCAATGTAGAGAACATTTTCAGAAAGAAAGTTCTAACTTGTGGAGCCTTATGTCTGTCACATGAACATCACAGTATTGAAAATAATAAAGGTACCAAGTTATCAAGAAATTTGAATTATGCTTAACAAACCTGATTAAAAATATAGGGAAACAGGTATAACATTTACAATTCTGTTAAATATGTTTAAATAAAGTTCTGTGTTTTATTGTTTAATTTCTAGATATAGTATACTTCTTTAGTTATCCAATGAGCTAGTGAGTTGAGGTTTCAGGGAAACTTTATTTCCAGGGGTTTTTTTTTTGGTTTTTTTTTTAAATACTTGCTTTAAAATATATTTATTTTTCATTCATTTAGTTAACAAAAGCTTGCTGAGGGTCAGGAGTATTGCTAGGCAGTGTTGATAAAATGTGAAGACAGAAGACACACATGGCCCTTGCTTTCTGGGAGCTAATGCATATCAATTCAGAGGCAGTGAATAAGTAGATATTAATAATAACCAAGGCAAGTGTATTTTGCCTTTCAGTAAATGCTTACCTCTGTAAATTCAACATGCTGGGTGTTTTAAATCTAGAATTTATATATTCCTGCTGACATGTTAAGAGTCTTTGTTAGGACTTAGCTGTGGGCTTAAGAAATATTAACAAAAAAATCAGAGTTAATTCATTCATAACTATGAGAACCTAAAAGAGAAAAATTAAAATCAAATATTTCTTTACCTTTAAACATAAAAAAGATTAAAAAAATTTATAGTAGCATTTTATATCCTCTTTTAGCCTCTTAGCAATTTTTAGTTTCTAAGAATTTAATAATAGAAATGTAAAGAAGACATTGATTTATGCCCCTAATATAGTTTAAAATTGCTGACTTTACGAAGTTAAATTTATTTTAGCATATTACATAGTACTTAAATCAATATATTTGAGTCTTTTAGGAAAAAGTTAAACATAGGTCTTTATGTTATTTTACTACTGCTGCTGTAACAAATTATCGCCAAGGTAGCGGCACAAAACACCAATTTATTATCTTATAGTCTGTAGGTCATAAGTCCAACATGGATCTCAACAGTCTAAAATCAAGGTGTCCATAGGCCTGTGTTCCTTTCTAAAAGCTTAAAGGGAAAATCTGGTTTTTTGTTCATTCAGGTTTTTGGCCAAATTATACAATGCTGTTATAGAATTGACATCTCTGTTTTCTTGCTGGCTGTTAGCTGAGGGATGTTCCCAGCTTCTAGAGGCCACCTATGTTCCTGGGTTGTGGCCTCTTCCTCCACCTTCAAAACAGTTGAAGCCATGCAGTATATCCAGTATTTTTTATCAGTATTCTCAGTACTTTATGTTTGAATAATATGAATGTTGGTAATAACAGGTAAATTTTATTGAATGTTCCAGGCACTATTCTGAGCCCTTTTACTGCATTCACTCGTTAAACTTCACAACTACCCCTGGAGGCAAATACTATTATTACTCTCACTTACAGATAGAGTACAGAGAACAGAGTAACTTGCCTAACTTCTCACTTTTCATGGTGGAATGGGGTTTGGAGCCTAGACAGTCTGGTTCCAGAGCCTGTGCATGCTCTGAACCTCAACATAATAAAGATAATTTCTGAATATAGGAATTTACTAAACATGTGTTAGTGATATAATGCCTATGAATTCAGGATCTGACATCACGTCACACTGCCTGGATTCAAATTCCACCTAATAGTTACTGTATGACCCTGGACAAGTTACTTTACTCGATCAATAGTAAACCGAACTAATAATATTAACACTTGAGGATTAAATACGTACTATATGGAAAGTACTTAGAATAGTGCTTCCAAACGTTATGCATCACTTAACAACAGAGATGGATTCCGAGAAATGCATTAGATGATTTCATTATTATGTGAACATGGCAGAGTGCACTTACACAAGCCTAAATTTTGTGTAGGCTACACTACACCTCTACCTAGGCTATATGGTACAGCTTATTGCTCCTAGGCCACACACCTATATAGCATGTTACTGTACTGAATAGTGTAGGGAATTGTAACACAATGGTATTTGTGTATCTAAATGTGTAAACATAGAAAAGGTGCAGTAAAAATGCAGTATTTTAATCTTATGGGACCACCATTGAATACACGGTTCATCATTGTATTGGTATGTGGTACCTAACTGTAGTAAGCTATTGCTAGGTATAATTATTAGTGACAATTCAACTTTTAAAAACAGGATTTATTATAAAAGGAAATGTTTTCTTTAGTTATATTCACATTCTATTTGTGAAATAAAAACTGAAAGTTAAAATTTAGACTTTCCTTTTAATACACCACAATGCCGTCTCCTTTCTCAGCCTCTGATTTCTCCTCACTCCAGTCTAGCCTCTATCTCTCTAGCAGCATTAACCTTCAGTGTCATTTGATCATGTACTTTAAACACTTTGTCAAGAGTCTAGTTGTCCCAACTTAATGTCCAAACTTTCCACAAAGGCACCAGGACTTTTCACACACTCCAAATATTCTCTCCTGCCATCCCCTCTGCCTAGTATTTATGCAGCCATCAATTCAGACATCTCATTGTTCTCATTTGCTGTTATTATTCCTTGCAGGAGGCCCATGTATATGTGTGAGGGACAGTGGCATATCCTGGGTCCCTGGCTATCATGCCTTCAAATACCACTCCAAAACTCCCCGTCTCTTCTACTAATGATAATCTTTGCTGCCATTCCCTTAATTCAATCCCTTGTTATTCCTGCACTTTGAGTCATCTCATAACAAATTGTTGTCCTCCAGCCTATCTGCCCTTCAGGCTTATTCTCTTCCCTGCTTGCTAGAATGATCTTCTTTCTTTCTTTTTGAGACAGAGTCTCACTCTATCACCTTGGGTACAGTGCAGTGATGTCATCATAGCTCACTACAGCCTCAAACTTCTGGACTCAAGCCATCCTCTTGCCTCAGCCTCCTCAGTAGCTGGGACTGCAGATGCACACATGACACCCCCAGCTAATTTTTCTATTTTTAGTAGAGATGGGGTCTCACTCTTGTTCAGGCTGGTCTTGAACTCCTGAGCTCAAGCAGTCCTGTCACTTTGGCCTACCAGAGTGTTAGGATTACAGGCATGAGCCACTGCATCCATCCTAGAATGATCTTTCTAAGATACAAAACTCCACGTCACTCTCCGTCAAACCTTTCAGTGCAACCTCTGCTAGTTCCTGAGTAATATTATTCCTTTTCTGTGCTTCTTGACACTAGTTACATGCTTCTACTGTAGAATTTAAGGTATCCCACAATTGTTTATTTAAATACTTGTCTTCCCTTCTAAATCATGAAGTCATTGAAAATAGGGTCATAAGAGATAGTTTTGCTTGAATGAATTTATTGTATATTATTTTGTCATAATAAAAATTATCACATTATTTTGTTAATACCTGTCTTTTGTCAGTAATTTGTGAACTCTTTAAGGGGAGGCTCATTGCTGTATTCATTTCTGTTTTCCTCTGTGCCTATGGCATAGGAGGTGCTTGGTAAATAATTGTTGAAGAAATGAATTGGGAAGAATAATCCAGAATATATACAATTTTTCTAGTCCTCTTAAGTTTAATAAATATTAAGCAACTTATATACAATTCAGTTATGATTTTAGAAGGGGCATAACTGGTGGTTAAAAGCATGGACTCTGGAGCCAGAGTGCCTGAGTTTGAATTCTTGCTCTACCACTCACAAGCTATGCATTCTTGGGAAAGCTCATTAACCCTGTGTCTGTTCTTGTTCTGTAGAAGAAGGATGATAATAGTAAGGTAACAGAACTAAATGAGTAATATTTATAAAATGTCTATAGCTTTAGACAGTATAACAGTGTTTACCACATAGTAAATGTTCTACAAGTGTTTGTTAAATAAAAACGTAATAGTTTATATCCTCATTGCTTTTGATGATAGGTAATGGTCTTGTAATACAATGATTAAAAAAAATTCCTGTTTTTTATAATTGTGTTTTTGAACTGTAGGTTTTATACTCTGCATGATTTTTAATATCATACGTTATACAATGATCATATGTATTCGTTAAATATTTAGAGAGTGCTTGTGTGTGATCTCACACACAATCCCCTCTGATGAGAAACTTATATATTTCTCTGTATATTACTTTTCTATTGTTGTAACAAATTACCACAAACTTAATTGCTTAGAACAGCATTAATTTATTTTCTTATTGTTCCATAGGTCAGAAGTCCAACACTGATCTCACCAGCCTAAGATCAAGTTATCAGCAGGGCTGTGTTCTTTTCTGGAGACTCTAGACTAGAGTCTGTTTTCTTGCCTTTTCCATCTTCTTAGAGGCTGTCTGCAGTAATTTGCTCATGGCCCCCTTCTCCATCTTCCAAGTCAGCAATGTTGCATTTCTCTAATCATCTGTTATTGTCCCATGTCTTTCTCTGACTACAGCCAAGAATTGTTCTCTGCTTTTAAAGATTCTTGTGATAAGATTGGGCCCACTGGATAGTTCAGGTCAATCTCCCCATTACAAGGTCCTTAATTATATATGTAAAGTCCCTTTTGCCATGTAAACAAGTAATTTATTCACAAGTTCTGGGGGTTGGTATATGGACATCTTTGGGGAACCATTATTCTGCCTGCCCCACTCCTGCACTGTAAATAAGTCACTACTGAAAGGTACATAGATTATATCTTCTGAAAATGAAGGTAATATTAGCTAAATCATTAACAGTAGTGTCAGTATCATTTATTCCTCCAGTGATTGATGACAGCCAAGTCTGCTTAGCAGAGTGCTAAAGTACTGCATGGCTCATTGATGAATGTCTTTGTCTCCAAAGACTTTTATTCTACTAAGGAGGGGAGAATAAACTCATATTTGTTCAATGTCTGCTATGGACAAGGTACTCTACAACGAACTTCAGATACATTAATCTCATTTAATTTCCACAATAGCTTTATGAGGTGTGGTAGACACCCTTCTAAGATGACCCCCATTGATCCCTACCACATAGTATTCACATCCTTGTATATTCTTCTCCTTTGAATATGAACTTGACTTAATGATTCTTCCAATGAAGAGAGTCTGATAATAGTGATAGGAGACCATTTCTGAGGTTAGGTTCCAAAAAACTGTGACCTTTCTCTTGCTTACACTCTCTCTCTTGCCTTCTTACTTGCTTACTTTGGTGAAGCCAGCTGCAATGTGGTAAATTGCCATAGTGAGAGGTACATGTCAAGAAATTGAGGATGTCTTCTGGCTAACATCCAGAAAGAAACAGAGGCCCCTAGACCAACAGTTTGTGAGGAACTGAATCCTGCCATAACCAGAGGGTAAATTCTGAGGCGGATCCTTCCCAAGTTTAGCATTAAAATGCCTGAAGCTCTTTGGACACCTTGAATGCAGCTTCATGAGAGATCCTGAGCCAGAGAACCCTGTAAGTCACACTTGGATTTCTGACCATAGTATTTATGAGAAATAATAAATGTTTTTCAAAGTCACTAAGTTTGGGATAATTTGTTATGCAGAAATAGATAACTAATACTAAGGGAAATACTATTTTTTATGGCCATGACTTATTTTTTTAATTTTTGTATTGAGATATACTGTACATATTTATGGGGTATATGTGTGATAATTTGATACATGAATATGATGTGTAATAATCAAATCAGGATAATTAGGATATTCATTATCTTAAACATTTATCATTTCTTTGTGTTGAAACATTCCTAATCTTTTATTCTAGCTATTTTGAAATATACAGTAAATTATTGTTAGCTATTGGCACCCTACTATGCTATTAAACACTAGAACTTATTCCCTGTAACTGTATGTTTGTATCCATTAACCACACTTTTTTTATTCCCACCTTCTCCTTCCCTTTCCCAGACTCTGGTAACCATCATTCTACTCTCTACCTCCATGAGGTCAACTTTTTTTATCTCCCACATATGAGTGAGAACATGAGATATTTATTCTGTGCCTGGCTTACTTAAGTTAACATAATGTCCTGTCCAGTTCCATCCATGTTACTGTAAATGAAAGTGTTTCATTCTTTTTTATGGATGAATAATATTCATATATATATCTCACATTTTATTTATCCATTCATCCATGGATGAGTACTTAGGTTGATTCCATATCTTGGCTATTGTGAATAGTATTGCAATAAACATGAGAGTGCAGATATCTCTTTGATATACCGATTTTCTTTCTTTTGGATTCAGTGGTAATGCTGTATCATATGTATTTTTAATTCTTTGAAGAAATTCCATATTATTTCCACAGTGAATGTACTAATTTACATTCTCACCAACAATATACTAGCATTTCCCTTTTTCCACATCCTCACCAGCATCTGTTATTTTTTGTCTGTTTGATATTAGGCATTCTAACTGAGATGAGATGATATCTCATTGTGGTTTTGATTTGCATTTTCCTGATGATTAGTGATGTTGAGTATTTTTTTAAAATACCTGTTGGCCATTTGTTTGTCTTTTGTGAAATGCCTATTCAGATCATTTGCCCATTTTTAAATCAGATTATTTGGTATTTTGCTATTGACTTATTTGAGTTTCTTATATATTCTTTTTATTAATACCTGTTGGATAGATAGTTTGCAAATATTTTCTCCCATTCTTTAGGTTGTCTCTTCACTTTGTTGATTATTTCCTTTGCTGTGCAGAAGCTTTATTTTAGTACAGATACGAAAACAAAAACTTGGGAAGATTAGGCACACAGTTACTAGTGGAATGATAGTGATGATACAAATAATGATAATTAGTGTATTGGTAGTAGTTTATGTTTATTGAGCCCTTCCTAGGTATTAGGCACCCCAAAGCATTTTATATTATATCATCTTAGATTATTGCAAAAACTTTATAAGGTGGGTACTATAATGATCTCATTTGATAAATGATGAAATTAGAGCTAAGAAAGATTAAAGGACATGCCCCAAATCCATAGTCAATATATTGGCAGGATTTGAACCCAGGTTGTATGACTTTTGAGTTCTCACATTTAAGCACTGTTGTGAATTGCTTCCTAAAGATCCACACTATGAGGCAAAACTGGTGGTGTAGCAGGAGGAAATGGAAGGCCTGTAACTGTTGTGAGGCAGATGAGGTTATTCCTGACTGGCTTTATTAGGAAATGCTTGGGTGCTAGGAAGCCATCTGGCTGCGCTTTTGACGGTTGGGTAGAATTTAGGCTTGTGACTGTTAGAGGAAAGAGCGTGCCAGCTGAGCCACAACAGGTAGAGAAGCATGAGACACAGATGGGACAACACCAGCTCACAGTGTCTAGAGCTGGGGCAGGATGAGGAAAAGTGGGAGATCAGTTTAGAAAGGAAGTTTGGGGCCTGGTAATAGTTATGTAAAAAATATGAATATATTTTTTATAAAAAAGTTGATTTTAGAGTTTTTTGACTAGTCATTTGAAGCAACTACATCTTAATTATTATAGAGATAATCTTGTAAATTTGAAACGAGCATCAGTTGTATAGATTGTATGAAAATATGAAGTTTAGTTTCAATGCAGTGCAAAAGGAAATTATGAATGTACACTAAACATTTTGTGTGGTTTAACTTCTTAGCACATTCAAAGATGTGTTCAGTTTATATTAGTTTCAGTGAAGTGCATGTATTGTTCCATATCAAAAATGTGCAGGCCTTTTTTTTTCTTAATAAAAACAACATTATTGGTAGTTACATTCAAAACCCATTAAGTATTTTATTAAAAACATAACATATAGAAATAAAGAAAAAAATTGTTATAATTGTGTTTTTAGTTACCTGGGAGTGGGCCTTAAAAACAGAACTAATTTTTTCTCAAAACATCATTCAAATTCATTAAATGGAAATTTAATTTTGTAAGATGTACTGTTCAAATTTGTTTATAGTGTGAGCTTTCAATTTAGACAATTTATCATTATTTGGAGAGGAATTTTTTCTCTCAAGCCAGATTGAGTTTTCTTTCTAGGGAATAAATGCATCCAGGAGAAACGTTTCCACAGCTTATACCTAGCCAAAAGCAGTGGCCATGAAGGAACGGATAGCTCATTGAATAATGACAAAAGGAAAATATGTAATCCCTTTTCCCTTAGTCTCTCTTTGTTCTTGACATATCTTAAAATTCTCCTATTCATATATTAAATCAGTTTACATTTCAATTCTTAAATTTAGGTGTTGAACTTCTGTTTTACAACAGTGCAAAGCAGGAGATTACAAATATAAAATATATGCAGAGGCCTGACTTTGATTTGTCTCTGACAGTGGTGTGACCTTTGGAAGGTCTCTTAACTGTCATGGGCCTCAGTTTCTTAATCTCTCATCTGTTTGACATGTCCCCTAAGATTTCTTTTTGTTTTAATGGATTAGGATTCTACTGGCCAATTTTTTATGGCTGCAGTTTCAACCCAATTCTTAAACATGTGGGCCTCTGTCTGCATGTATTATTTGAAGTCATCTTTTCTATGTCTGCAGGTTTTCTGCAATAATATAATTACATCCATAAGAGAGGCTAAGTCCTAAATTCTTAGCCTAGCCCCAGTTTGGCTCCTCTTCTTGCTGGTTTTGATCTTATAATTTAGGAGAGGATACTCCTTCCACCTCTCAGGCAGATTATGTGCTAGCCCTAGAGGAATAAGCTTGAAGTTATTTCACTGTAAAATATCTCCCTTTTCTGCATGTATTTAAGTATTTGTACTGTAGAGGAAGTCAGTGAGTTAGAGAGAAAAAAATATATGGCAATTATTTAACCTGATATCATTAACCTTGAGCAGCCTCAGCATCCAATGTCTGGCTTCATCTCAATCCTCCTAACCTCCTTCTCCTGGAAGACAGCAATGACTCTCAGAAGTAGAAAATTTCTTCAAAAAGAAGCCTCTGAAACCATAAGAACTGGAGTGTCTGAATTAATGTATTTTTCCTCCTCATTTTGGAAGGATCTCATGACTAAACATTGTTCTTGTGTATCTCTGCGTTGCAGAAATTCCCTGAAAGTTGGACAAAGGTGATCTTGCAGAGTTACAAGAACTAGGTTTGAAGTTAAGGAGACCTGATCATTTTATGTCCACCCTACTTAATGACGTTGGCCAAATGATAGAACTTCTGAGGCTTTAGTACTGCATGTGAAAATGAAGAATATGGGCTAGATGAATTTTGAGAACTTTGCCAGTTTTAAATTTATATGATTCTAAGAGTAAGTTGCCAAAGTATTTAGATACTTTGGATTAGAACCAGGCACCAAGGTGAGTGCCAAAGGGTAGTGCTGTTTATCTAGGCTTTGACAATATCCAGAACAGTAGAGGTGCAAGTTTAATTCACTTGGATTCCAAAAACTTCTGGGAAGACAGGTAGCTCTGAGGATATAAGACTAGGCTTGCCATTGCTATACCATCTCTAAATGTTTTATTTTGTAATATTCAGTTAATAGAGATTTAATAAATTCAAACTACTTTTTAGCTATTATTACAGAAAGATAGTATAAATCTTTGATTTTTATATTTATTCCTTTTAAATCTTATTGAAAAATTGTCCTTATTAGAAAATCCTGTTAAGGTTTATTGATCAAATAACAATTAACGAAATAATATTTTACTGCCTATATGACACTATATTAGTGACTTTGGGAAGATATAAACACTTATGAGAATATGCTTGCCCTTGGGTAGCTTGTATGCTAGGAGAAAAGTGACAAAGAAATAAAAATACAAACAGGAATGAAAGAATCAGAATGCCCAGGACATTTTGTAGGAAAATGTATCCTTTGTTTTTTTTTAATGAAATAATTTGGGAGTAATTTGTTAAAGATTATTTTATATAGAAGCAGGTTAAAATAGTTCTTTTCCCAGCCTGCAGAGCTCTCTTTAAAGATAAACATTAAAATGGTATTTTTAATTATTAAGGCTGGGCACTTATTTTCTTCTTACACTCACACATTTCCAAGGGGATTTGGAATATGGAAGAGTTTTGTAGCTATTTAGAGAAATAAGGATCTAGGTCTTTATAATTACAAATATTACTTCCCGGTTCTATCTAAGTTCACGCTCTATTCTCTGTGGTATTGAACCTTCCAAGTTGTGATACATCAATATAAAGTGTGATCTGTGCCTGAGCATCCAAACACTTGTAAGTCTCTAGGATACATAAAGACAAGTTTGTTTCAGTTACCTTTGTTACCAGTTACTTTTTTCTATGTGGTTAGGGAATTACCAATTAAATATATAATTTAGAAAATAAAATTTGATAAGTTTCTTCTCATTTCCAAATAATTGTAACTAAAATACAAAGCAGTAATAATGTACTCTGGCTGTCTGTGAGCAGATTATCTGAAGCAGTATCTGAGCATGTTTAGTCATAAGATTAAGACAACCAGGAAATCCTCATTTTGGGGGAAATTATGATGGATTCATACTAACCTGTCAAAACCTTAAACCATATCTGTCTGTGCTTAAGCAGTGTTTAGTGAAGGTAAATATTTCTGTGATGAATATAGTTTTTAAAATAATGCTAATTTTAATAAAGTACCATAAAGTCAAATTTTAGATTAAAGTTAGGCTATTTCCCTCTCTTTTGTAAAATAATAGCAATAGTTAGTAATATATAGTACCAAATATATGTCATAAACTATTCTAAGTATTTTACATATATTAATGTTTGTAATATTCACAACAATCCCATGTAATAATAGGCGTTGTTATTATCACAGTTCCATTTTAGAGGTCACGAAAGTGAGTCACAGAGAGATTAAGTAAATTATCCCGGATCTTAAAGTTGACAGGGTCAGATTTGGTGTGAAGCACCCTGACCCTGGCATCAGTTCTCTTAATTTCTGTGCTATGCTTCCTCACTTCCTCTCTACAAAAGAGCCTACACTTCAGCTTCCTTTATTTTGGAGTCCTGGAGCTACATTCTAAACTTGAGCACCTGGAGCCTAAATCTGTCTTTCACTTAATCACTCAATATTGAATGAATGGGATGGGAAGAAGTCAAATAACTAGCTTGTGGCCAGGGCCAGCTACATTATTTGCAGGGCTCAGTCTTAAATGAAGATGCTTGCTCAAGAAACAGGGAAAAGAAATGTAATTAAAGATACTAAAATGTGAAGCTTTTTCCTTTCTTTTGTCTTTCTCTTGCCGTGATTTTTTGTTTTCCATTTAATGTCATTCTAAATAAAGAAAAATTGAAATTTTAGATTATTAGCATGAGTTTTGCCATTCATCTTTGAGCTATGCGCAATACCTATTTTTTTTTTTGAAACAAAGTCTTGCTCTGTTGCCCGGACTAGAATGCCATGGCATCAGCCTTGCTCAAAGCAACCTGAAACTCCTGGGCTCAAGCGATCCTCCTGCCTCAGCCTCCTGAGTAGCTGGGACTACAGGCACATGCCACCAAGCCCAGCTAATTCTTTTCTATTTTTAGTTTCCTGGCTAATTTTTTTTTTCTATTTTTAGTAGAGAACTCCTGACTTTAAGTAATCCTCTCCCCTTAGCCTCCCAGAGTGCTAAAATTACAGGGGTGAGCCACCAACGGGCTCCTGGCCCACAATACCTATTTTAAATGCAAAGATAAATATTTAAAGCATTTCAGTATGTAGAATCACCAAATTGCACAAAGCTTTTTTTGTAACTTACACATTATTATTTTTTTTTAACGAGAACATTGGAAGCTGCATAAAACTAAACTGTTTTTATTTTACTTCTTTATTTTATACATTCTACCAACATTCTACCTTCAGTTTACTGATGATTAAGGGAGGACTGAAAGAAAGAGAATATATGGGTTGTCTTGATTTTTCTTTTCCTTCTATGTCATCATTTTCAGTATAAGTAGTTCACCCAATACAGGGAACTAATATGAATAAGAAGGGATATGATGAATTTCCTTGGTTGCTCATGTTTCTTAGAACACCATTGTCTTCTTTCTGTGTTTGAAATAAGTTCAGCTTCAAATAGAAAGTGTGGCTAGTAGTGCCCTTGCTTACTCAGTAATGTGCTTACCATGTAGCCTTGATTGGTGTCTCTGTGAGCTTGCACTTATTGTGGGTCCACCAGAATCCTGTGCTCATAGACACCATGAACACTGAGTGTGAATTGGGAGCTAAGGAACAGAACAGGCCAACATGAACATCTGCTCATGGATAGGTTCCATTGTCCCGCTGGATTTCACTTACCAGTATGTTCAAATATGAAATTATTGAGAATCTCAAGATGGCCCTAGCAGAGCCCTTTTGAGTATAAGGCCCTGATGTTTACATGATTGTATGCCTCTGAAGCAGATCCTGCTTGTAGCCATTGGACAAATTAGAAGCTGGATTAGACTGAAATCATTTTTTACAATCAATGCCAAACATTTTGCTAAAGATAGAAGAAATTGGCCTGGGAGGGTAGTGGTCATAGGTGATCAAGACAAGGCAATTTGACTTCCAGAGGGTTCTGGCCCCACAGCTTTGGTAAGAGCCTGAAGAAGCCAGCTGGTTGCTTGAATCCATGTTCAGTAAACACCTTCCACAGCCTCGGAAAATCCTGGATGGTTCATTTCTGCGGGACAGAGATGGGTACATGGAGATTTCTGTGGGGCAGAGATAGGTACATGGAGATTGCTGTGTTGGTTTGGCAGTAGATGATAAATCCAGTGGTCAGAAAACAAGTAATAATCATACTACAACTCCACCCCATAATACATGAAACATTTTTTCAAGGTATTTTCACCCACATTAGCTCATTCAAGCCCACATTTCTATAAGACAGGCTGGGATTACATCCCCATATTACAGATGAGAAAGCATAGGATGTCTAGAGCAGGGCTGTCCAATAGAACTTTGTGCAATGATGAAAATGTCCCATATCTATGCTGTCTAATAAGATCCTCACTAGCTACCTGTGACTAGTGTGACTATGGAGCTGAATTTTTCATTGATTTGATTTTAGTTACATTCAAGTAGCCACATGTAGCTAGTGGCTACTATACTGGATGGTGCAAATGAAGAGCATACATGTGATACACTCCCTCCACACATTAAGGCACTAGCATACCAGGATCAGAGCCTGAGATTCTCAGAACCTCTCAAGCGCAAGCTCTTAACCAGGCACTTTTGATATCTGGGGCATGTCACTCTAGATCAGCTAACTTGTGTCCCTCAGACCTCTTCTTTATCCCTTGTTCCAGTCAAAAGCCGGAGGGGGCAAATTTTACACAGCACATCTCCAGGTGGTACTAAGTTAACACTCTTGTTTCAAAAAGGCAACCAGAGGTATTTTGGATCCAAATATGCCTGTCTGTCTCTAAGAGTGTTAACAAGGCCAGAGCAACAGCCACCCCTAGAGTGATAGTTTCATTATCTCTTCGACTCTGCTGAAAAGCATCTTCCTGCATTCTTTCAGATTTTATTTGTGTTTAAAGAACACAAATGCTGTTTACAGCAGCCCCTATGCCAATTCTGGGAATCTTATCCAACTTTACTGACTACTTCATCCCCGCACCATCAAGATGAATTTTATTTGAAGCCTAACTCCATTATCACTGTTTATCCCAATCCTAATACAACTCATTTTAGTGTTAGTACACTTTATCAGATGGGTAGCGTCATCACCTGTGACACTCCTCTCCTCCCCCACACTATCAGTAACTCCCAATCCCTTTTAGTTATCTGTTGGCCACTTATTCAAATACTGCTAGGGATGGGGGAAAAAAAAAGCCCTGATATAGTCCCTAGTCTCCATCTACAAACTTCCCAGTCTCCAACTGAGTTTGGGAAAGCTGCATTCAAAGCAATCTATCTCTTTAATATATATAATAGTATATCTCTTTAATATATCTCAAAGATATCTCTTTAATATCCTCCTTTGTATTCACCATCTGTAACTCAGATATTGACCAGATACTGGAGGAGTACATACTCATATTCTTACCAAAAGCAAATGATCCGTATAATCCCTGGGGAATTTATTCGTGATCTTACTGTGTCTTCCATCCACAACATTCTATTTTACAACTATAAGTTATATCACTCACTAATTACCCAAACCCCCTACCACTGTTGATGCCTCAACAGTCAGCTACCATTATGAGATTTATGAGCCACTAAAGAGTATGGCTCTCAAGCTTGTTTTTTCCCAAGATGCCTGAGGACCTACGACACATGAATTTTCCCCATCTCCTACACTTCCTCCTATCCCAAGCCAATCTTCCTCCCCTGAAGTACCACAATGACCTCCTAATTGATCTTCCCACATTAATTTCTACTCCATCCAATCCATTTTACACAAAGAAGCCGGGATGACATTTTATAAAGATAATGATAACCATGCTGTTTCTCTGCTCTAATCCCTTTGGTGGCTTTTCTTTGCTCTTAAGTTAAACACCAGAATCCTGAATATGGCCTGCAGGTGCTGGAAGATCTGCCCAATGCCTATGTCTCTTCCCATTTGTTATTTTTTACCTTAGCTCTTTTTGCTTCAGGCACAAGGCCTTTTTATGTTCATTCATCAAATTAATTCAACAGACATTTATTCAGAACCTGGAGTGAATGAGACAGAGAAGTCTTCACTCTCATGAAAGTTTTATTTTGATTGTAGAAAATAGATACACAAGTAAAAAAATAAACAAGATAATTTTAGATTATTGAAGAAAGTAAAGTGATGTGATTGAAAGTGACTTGGGAAAAGCCCTGCTATAGAGAAAGTACTAAGAAGGCTTCTTTTCCGTACTCCACTCCTTTCTGCCCCAGGACCATCACTCTTGCTATTCATTGTACTTGGAACCCCTTTCTCCCATCTCCCACTTTGATTTCCATCCCATTCCACTGGAGAATCTCCTGCTCATTCTTTAGAGATCAGATGTCTCTGCCTTAAGTAATCCTTCCCCAATACCCAGGCTAACTCAGGTTTCCCTGTTGCTTTTTCTTTATTGTATTTACCACAATTATAATTAAATATTTGCTAGTTATTATTATTATTTTCTGATGTCTTTCTCCCCTACTATACCATATAAGGGCAGAGGCAATGTCTACTCTATATCCTTAGGGTCCCATCATGAGTCTGTCACCTGTAGTTGCTCAATATATATCTGGTGAATGGAGTGATAATATTATAATAGTAGCTCACTACCCAACATTACATAGCTGAAGATAAGAAGAACCTTCTGGATGGTTCTGATATGCCCTTCACACTTTTGAGTGTCATCTTCTCCAGTATGTCATAGAGTTGTATAAGGCCTATGCCATCAGACACTGTATGGCATGGGAGGTATACAGGTTGGCTTTCCTGCCAATTTATATGTATGATCTGCCTTTGCTGGAAACAGTGATAGATTACTGTTCAAAAGATTCCTTTCCTCACCCCTCCTGCCATCCCTCTCTCTCCTTGACTTTGGCTTTAGCTTTATTACTTGCCTTGGCCAATAGACTATTAGAAGATCTAGTACAAGCAGGGAATTGACACATGCTTGGTGGCTGGTGACATCCTTTTATATCTATTACCTTTACCATGAGAAGACCTGCCCTTAGGCTGGGCCCCAAATGAGTACATGTGGACAGACCTGAGCCCAAACCTCAGTGAGGAACCATACACAACTGAACTATGGCTTGAACAGAGCTGTGCAGCTGAGCCCAACCCAGATCAGTCTTCACTGTCCTACAGACATTTGAGCTAAATAAACATCTATTATATGCTGGTACAATTTTGTGGTTTTTTGTGATGCAGTAAATGCTGACTGGCACAGACCTTAAAGCTTGGAAAAATTTCTGCCCAGGTCTGAATGTGGCTCCTTTTTCACAGGAGGCTTATGAACCAAAAATTAGTTATCTATCTAGGACACATCCAGTGAGGTATGTTTACAATGGTAGAACAGAAGCAGGATGGTCACAGTAAAATTCCCATTTGGGAGACCCACAGCAGACAATGATTACTAGCAATTCAGAAGTCCTGCTAGATAGACAATGTGAGGGTCTGTGGAGGTCATGAGAATGTGCTTTGCAGACCTCCTAATACAGGAAGCACACTTGACTTAGGAGGGCTCCAGCTGAAGCATCTCTCATTGCCTTGCAGTAGAGGCCTTGCCTGATGTAGTTTGTTCTTCACCAATGACTGAGCATGAGAAAGTTGGAATGCTAAGACAAAATCATTCCTTGGGGACCGAGAACTCCTTTGTAGGCCAGCATTAGCAGTTTTGCTGAGCCTACCTTTCTTCCCACAGCAGTCTAGGCACTTTTCCCTGACATTCTCTGTCTCTGTCTCTGTCTCTCTCTTTCTCTCTCTCTCCTTCACTCACAGTCTAATGGCTTTCCCCCCTTTCCTGACTGCTTCTCTATTTCTTTGAACACAGAGGTTCTTGCTCCACTAAAGTCCTTGCATGCTTAATCCTACCTTGGCATCTGCTTTTTGGTGGATCTAGATTTAAAAAATGTGAGAGTGAGTTTAGTTTAAGAAAATGGGAGTGCGATGGAAATTTTAGACTGGCTCACCTACCACTCAGTATGAAAATTGGACACCCTATCCTGATAGGCAGGAGGGGAATGGGTAGCCCCAGCACAAGGTAACAGTTCAATTGCTAATAACTTCACTAGTAATGATCTGAAAAAATGTCCTGGTGAAACGGAATGCTGAGGCAGGTGCCATGATGCTGGTATTTGAGATATGCAAGGTGAACCATGCCTACTAAGACTGTAAAGTTGGCTGGTTACTGCTTTGTTGAAATGAGGCCCTGCAGAAGGATAATGAAAGATTGCCTTGCATAAAGAATTGATTAACGGCTAAATGTGAGAACCAGAAAGCCTGGATTGTAGTAGCATATTTAAAAAGTAGGTACAATCAAATGGAAGAAAGAACAACCAATTGTGAGAGTTTCACAGTTCCACAGACACTTGAACACTCAGCCAAAACAGGTTTGTTATGTGAACTTCCAAGCCCTAATAGGGAAAACTAGGAATCCTAAAACTATGACGGTGCTATCTGGATGTCCCTGAGGATGGTGACTCCACAACACCCTCTGAATCTTCTAGGTGTGCAGAGGTGGCCACATTTCCCCTCTGTAGAAAGAGGTACCATTTCTGCTGTGCTGGAAGATACTACAGAACCTCTCCTCACAGGCAGCTGATAGCCCTGTTCAGAAGCAGTCCTTACCACTTCTCCTGGCTGCCAGACCAATAACTAGGGACTGGATTTTAAAAATTCTTGGTCATGGGGCCAGAATGTAAGTCTGAATAAGCAAGAATTTATTGACTTGGGGTCACTTCCTTGGAAAATGGTTTTAATACCCTAGCAAAGACCCAAGGGATGGGGCACATGTACTATTAGAGTGATTCTTTGGAACCTGGACAAAACAATGGTCAAGTGTTAGTAAATTAGAAATACCTGATTAACTTGGAAGATGGTAAAGGAAGGAAGAAAAAAAGCTTGAGGAAAGTAGCCATGTTGGATTGGATATAATATGTAATGCCAGAAGGTCCACCAGAGGATTATGTCCCATGAGAAGCCTAGAAGACACATCATTCACTAAAGCCATCAGTAATGGACTGGTGGGAGATGCAGGCCAGGGATGGTGGCTGGAGAGGAGATCACAGACCTGGGATCATTCCATGAATTGATGACTTATGGGGTCATCAATAGTAGAGGTTGGTGGGGCTGAATAACCATCAGAAGCCAGGAATCCACAATTGTATTAATAACTGGCAAGGTTGAAGGGAATTGTGGAGATGGTGAATAATATGTGGTGTTCACCAAGGCAAATGAGATGGTGATGGGGGGTGGGGGAGACAGAGAGAGAAAGAGAGAGAGGGAGAGAGCAAAAGGGAGGGAGAGGCAGAGAGAGAAAAATATAGAAGAGAATGAGCTTCTCCCTTGCTAAGTCCCCATACATAAGTCAATTTTCAAGTCTGGAACCCACTGACTGAGAGGTGCCTGGGCCACTAAGAGGAAGGACTCTTCAACCCCATGGAATAGACCATTACAATCCTCCAGTCTTTTCTCAAAGGGAATTACATTCATTACTTGGGTAATATAGTATGTGGGGTAAAGGGGAATAGCAACACATTTGAGGACTAATGAACTCAGGGTCTGAGTTTACATTGATAGTCACAGACACAAAGTGTCATCATGACTTCCTGTTGAAGCAGGGCTATGAGGCCCAGGAGTCCTGACTAAAATCCAGCTCATAGTGAGTCCACTTGTTTCAAGGATTCACCTAGTGGTCATTTTCCCAGTCCCTGAGTATGTTAGGCAATTGGATTAACCCCACATTGGGTCCCTGGAGAAAGAGCTGTTACAGTGGGGAAGACCAAAAGGAAGCTTCTGAAATGCATCCTCCCAAATCCCCAGCCACAATAGTAAGTCAAAACAATATTTTATCCCAGTGGAGATTGTGGAGATTAGTGATCCTATTAGAGAGCTAGATGATTCAGGAGTCATGGCTTCTATCATATGTCAATTTAATTGCCAATCTGATCCCCACAGCTACTAGATTGACCCAAGAAAATGGCTGTAGAATAATACAGGTCTAACCAAGTGGTGGCCTTAATTACAGTAGCTGTACCAGATATAGTATTGTTACCAAAACAGATCAATGAGGCCTCAGGTATTATACATGAATGCGGCCAGTTATTTGACAAATGTGTTATTTTTTTAATCAGTGATTATTTTATTAATGAATGTATTTTACAGTCACAGTTTGTAGTGAGCTGATTTATTTCAATGATAAGTAGGAATCAGAAACAGTTCACATTTGTATGGGTCAGATGTCAATATTCATATGTAGAAGGAGGAAGAAAAAGCCCAAGTTTGAATTATGGGTGGATTGGCTAGATATTGAGTAAAAACCTAAAATACAATACAGCTATATTCTAGGCACATAAGAAAGTAGAGAGGACAGTTCTTCCCAATGAAAAAAGCCGTAAGCAGTTCACCTAGTCATCCACTTTTGTGTGGAAGGAGAGATAGCCCGAGGAGAAAATATTCACAGATTCCTGGCAAGGAGCCAATGGCCTGGTGCTCTTCAGGAGTCTGACAGGAAAAAAGACTGAAACAATGGAGTTAAGGAGATCTGGAGTAGAGGCATGTGGATCTCTGTATGGGAGTATGTACAAAGTGTGAACTATTTTCACCCTTCATGACCGCCAGAAAGCATCCACCATGGAAGAGACACTAGGCAACAAAGTACATAAAATAATAACTTGACCAGTTGATATTAGCCAAGGTTGAACACCCTAAAACTGACATAATAGACACATGGATGAAGTGGACACAGTGGTAGTGACAGAGTCCATTTATGGGACCAACAGCACAGACTCCCCAGTGACTTTCCTAAACTTTCCTTAAAGTGCATAGCAGTCTAGAATGACTCCACCTAACCTTCTCCTTTTCTTTGGTCAGGGACAGACTTGGATCATTGTCTGACAGACTCTCCTAGCCTTATCTGTTTCCTCCTACATGGGAATTTTCCCTAATAAAATCATTTTATGTTTATTCCTGTCTTAGAATCTGCTTCTTGGAGGACATGGACTTACATAGCTCCCTACCCTAGGAATGCAGAAATGGTCCTTTAGTTAGGCTCCAGTTCTATTCCCTGGAAGTAGCTCCATTCTCTTCTGTTTTCCATGACCCTTAGTTCTGGTTTTCTGCATCATGCTTTTTGACCACAGGTGAAGAGGGTATTGGAGATCCTACCTTTTATGAGGACTGAGTAACTTTCTCAGCCCCTGCTTGTAAATAATAGGAGCCCAAATGACATAGTAAGTAACAAATGTCTACAGTCTCTTTTAGTTCAGGCTGGTGACAGTACAACTCTCTTAAAAACATAGCTTTGTATCCATTTAATTCTGGTTAGCTCAATTTGCCAATAGCCACATCTATAATTCTTTCTGAGACATACCTCTCTCTCTCTAGACTTAATTGTTGGTAACTTAAAAGTACAATATTCTGCGAAAGAGCTGCTTCTTTCACTGAGCTGTTTTGACCAATGGGAAGATTTGACTTCATTCTACTGTGGAGCATTTACTCACATAATACCACGAAAAAAGCCTCAAATAGTTTGCCTATTTGCCCAGTTTTTGTTTTCTAGACACCTCAGGCTCATTTTAACTTTTACCTCCCCACTGGAAATATCATTACTAGACCATTTTGTTCATGTTGGAAATACCATGTTGCACACAATCCTGTTAATTGAATATTCACACACTTTGTTGGGTTCAAAGCCTTTATTTTTTCCTCTCATCCATTTTCAAAGTCCCCACAAACAAGCTGGAGCTCTAGGTTAGCTCCTACTTTTGCCTGAGATGAGAAACTCACTCATTTTTTGTTCCACTTTTACTATAACACATAAGAAACAAGGAAGAAGGACTATAGCCGGGGACACTCCAACATGTAAGTATCAGGGAAAAGAAGCGGAACCAGATGAGACTGAGAAGGAGTAACCAATGAAGGAGGAGAAAAACCAAGATAGGGGATGTCTTAGATGCCAAGTAGACAAAACAGCAATTGTGATCAATGCTTTTGATAAGTCAGATTAAGCCTGAAAATTGACCATTTGCTTTAGCCACTTGTGCCAGTGGTGACCTAGAGTAGAGCAGTTTGGTGGAGTGATAAAGTTGGATCCTAACTGCAGGAGTTCAAGAGGAAATTGAATCTGTTTTTTCTTCATTATGTAAAGAAACCTCCCCCCTTGTCTCTGTTTCTTTAGTTTTGCATCTCTGCTAATCACCTCAATCAGTGCTAAAACATCTCAGTAGCCAGAGCTGCAAAGAGGATCTTTCCTCTTTAGAAAGTGGGAGAGATGAAATAATTATACCTATTTTAATACTTTGTCCTCATCTCATCCATCAGTCTAGTCTGCCTGTAGAACCCCTGAAACCATGATTGTATTTTACCTCATCACTTAGCATCAAGGTTAGTGCTAACTAGTTTTAATTATGGTAGGACTTTGCCTTACTCTTCTAATTCAGGGTGTTTTTCTTTCTATCAAATCATGTGCCAGCTCACACTAGAATTCAAGTGGCTGACATTAGCAGGTTCCATTTCAAGGCAGTTTGAGAAAGAATGTAGTGGGCAGGGCTCTTGGGTTCTAGCACTGATTCTAAAATAATTGTGTGATTTAGTCAAGGTTCTTAGTTGTAAGAATATCTGGGCAAATCACTAAGAAAATATCATCTCTGGAATAAGAGAGTCTTTCTGGTTTTCCATATCCATAAAAATCTATGCCTTACTGCCCTCAGCTCTTCAAATATTTTTTTTTTTAATCAACTTATTCTTTCCAAATGTCTGAGGAGCTGGATAACATTATTCATGTTTTAGAGATTTGGAAGTAGAAGCTAAGAGAGTGCAGGTGATTCACCATGTTTTAAAGTTGATAAGAGGGAGAACAATTTACAATTGCAAACCATGAAGCCAAATGGTCTAGTTTGAATCATGGCTTTGTAACTTACTAGCTGTGTGACCCTAGACAGTGATTTAAGTCCTGAAACTCAATTACTTTAACTGAAAACAAGGTTAGGACCAGCATTTTCCTTATGGATTGTTGGAAGCATTAACTGTGATAATCCAGGTAAAATGCTTTAATAATCCTCAATAAGTATTAACTCATAATAAAATGTATTTCTTTTCCTTTTAGCGTTGGGCTTCCTACTTGCATCTGAAGTATATACCAATTGCCTGTCTGGTCTTTCAAACTCCATTTTTATTTTGGAATTCTAGCTACTGGATGATCTGAAAAGCTATAACTGTTTTTTTTTTAACGAACATATTAGTATAACAGTAAGAGGAATTTTATCACTTTCTATCAATTTCCAATATAAAAATTGACAAATCAAGGCCACCCAAATTTGAAAATGTGTAGAGAGGAAGATCACCACTAAATCACTTCATTTATTTTCTCTTTCAAAAATATATTTTTTAAAGCAGCAGGATAAAAAAGGAAAATTGTATTAGAAAAAGGGCTGTTACCCTACGACATTTCCTCAGTGATTGATTGTATTTTCTCCAAGGAATTGAAGAAAAGGAGAAGAGAACATGAGGGTTGATTGCATCAAAAGTGTGACACGAATAAAAGAATCAAGAAATCACATATGTCTGTACAGAAGTCAACTAATAAATCAAAAGCATGTTCTTAGCTAAGTCAGATGTTTCTTTGAAACAGCATATGGTGCAATTCCAATATACTCTATATTCAGCTACCTAACAGGCTATCTTGTTGCTTTCAACTAGTGAAAAATATAGCAGCACAAATGTTTGTAAGGCTGGTAAAACATTTTAACTTTATTTTATGCCCTGATTAGCTATTGCTGGCCTGATGATTACATTGTAAAACCTGAAATCATAAAAGAAGAAAATAACCTGTTGGCAGGAATGAACACTAATTGTTACAACGTCCTATATTAAATCTGTTCATAGTTTCTTTTTAGTAGCTATTTTGATGTAAAATTTAACAAGTTTTCTTTTATCCCATATCAAGCCTGTCTTTTTTAAAAAAATGTGGATTTAAATTTCTGCATCATTTGTAGAGTTGTCATAAAATTAACATTTTTCATGATAATTTTAACAAAATCAAATCCTTTTGACTATATCATGCCTTAATCTCTTTGTCTTAATAAGGAAAGAATGAAGATTATAACCCTTAAAAATATTATGATGGTAATATTTTGCTATAAAGAATAAATAAATTGAAGAAAACTGGTTCACATGGATTTTTAAACTTTGAAATATTGAAACATTTGTGACTATGTGAAGGTTGTGGGTGGATATAACTTTGTAAGCAACAGAAAAGCTTGTTAGACTGTAATTAATCGAAAAAAGTGGGAGACGTTTGTCTCAGTAGATCATTATTCTCTTTATTTTTCAGGATTATATTTAACTTCCATTATATTATTATGTTAATGTTCGTCAATATCAAATCTGAAAATTACATTCCACCCCCATACACACTTTGACAAAAAAAAATGTAACCCCTCATGTTTTTTTGTCACTGACACCTGCACTCTTTCACAGGAAATTGTTGAGTTCTGTATTTTGTCAGACCCAATCGAGAAGGAAGGTTGGAAGATATTAGTGAAAGGGTAATTTTGGAATAGAAAAGTAATAATGGAGACATTGGTATAATTTTATAATCAGCTCTTTATATATATAAATCAGTAAGTTACTGTGAATGAAAACTAAAGACCCTCATCTCCAGTGACCACACTCAGAAGTGTCCATGGAATACACGTGAAGAGTGGACTCTTTATCTTTAGCGTTCTGAGAAGGCCCTAGAGCTACTTTGCCAGGATTCTTAAAGCCAGGATTTCCTGCTTATTTCTTCTTTTCATTAACCCTATCCATTCTTTCCTAAGACCACTAATTCTGTGTTTATTGTCTATTCACTGCATATATTTTATTAGAGCATGGTATTATCAGTAACAGGAAAATAGCTCATGGAAATATTTTGCTAAAAATGCAAATTGTCAGATTTTGATTGGACTGATTATATGTTGCAGATCACTTCTGGGATGTTTCCTCCCCTTTGGCACCCAAATAATATAACTGAAAAGAAGGAAAAAAAATTGCACTAGTGAATTGTTTCCTCTGTTATAGATATTTGGCACACATGAACTCAATCATTTCTCCAGTGGTCCAGGACCAAAACCACTTCTGTTCATAGTTGAGAAATATTAAAGAGCCTTGGGATAATAACTTGCTGACTCAGCATCAGGCCATCCACATGAATGGCCTTGCCCATTGCTTGTGCTCCAGTTGTAATAACTGGTGTTGTCAAGCCTTTGACCAAACATGTGACCTTTCCCTGAGTCCTATTTAATTTCTCCATAACTTGTTCTTGTTCTTGAATCTTATCCAGCTTTATCTAATACCAGACTCATGGATGCTTTTGCATCCTTTCCTATTTGCCTGCCTATCTAGACTTCTTACTGCCTGTAACTGCTTTCCAGTGATAATTATGTTCCATGTTCAGGAGCAGCTGCTCCATGCTGGGATCCTCCTCCTTGCCTGACTGCTTAGATTTCCCTATTTGCTGTAATTCCCTAACATGCCACATGTGGATTCAGAAATACTTCTTTGCCTATTTTGGGATCCATACCTAGTGGCCTCTTTTTTTCATTCAGGTCAGCCTAATTTTGCTGTCTGACCTTTTCTGGGTCTTTGATTATGGGAAAAGAGGAAGAGAAAGTGTGGGCAGAGGGGCTGAAAACATGGCAGTGGTTAGAAATCTGAACTTTGGAGTTTCCTCTGCTTTAGAACTGTCCTGGATAGATTCTTCTATTTCTTTATTCTTTTCTAATTGTATGGAGGAAGGATTTGTAAAGCCTTGATTAATTTGAAGCTAATGTGTATGTCAGCTCACAGGTAGTGATTTCAGCAGCTATTTTGAGTTTATCCACATGTCAGTAGCTGTAATTGCAAGCTTCTTTCTTGTTAATTCCTGGAGTTACCTCTCTTCTTCCCCTGCTGTGAAATTTTGTCCCTCTCCAAAACTGAACACATTTTTTTCCCCTGATACGCAAAGCACACTCATTAATTTCTCACTTAGTGATGATTCATTAATCGTGGAAGGGCATGTGAACTGCAGTAAAAGCAACTCCTTTAATTTAATTTAATTTAACAAACATTTATTGAGTGTTTAATGTGCAGAGCAAAGCGCTAAGCATGAGACCCAAAGAGACCCAGTTTGGGTGATATGTAAATTATTTTTTTCATCAGGATAAGTATTTAATAAACTTTTCTGAATCAAATCTAATTGGGACAGACTTTATTAGGGTTTCCAGTTCAGATAATAAGTTCTAATGTAAATAATTTTGTAATAGACATAAAGAAACATACTTGGATGGTTACCATAGAGAATGAATAACTTTTTTTGGTGGGGGGGATAACTTATCTATAGTCTATATTCTCCTGAAAAGAGTTCCCAGTCAAGAATTAAACCTGCAAAGTTTAATTCCAGTTTAACCACTGCTTGTGCCTTTCTTTTGTGCTTTTTTTGCTTCTATTATGTAGAAATAATACAGAGTTATAATCAGGGAAATAATTAAGAAGGAATGATATTTGAGCAGAAGTTGAATATAGTGTGAAGTATTCATTTGAATTAAATTAATTAAATGTTAGGTTATAGAATCATGGAACATTAGGAAACATGATGAGCTGAGAATCAGTCCAATTACAATCATTTTTACAGGTAAGGAGGCTCAGATCCAGGGAGAAGATGTGATTTGGCTAAGGTTGCACAATCAGTTGGACTTAGAAACCAGTTTGTGATTTAAGTCTGAAGTGTTAGTCATGATTCTTTGGATGGGGAGAAACAGAAAACAATTTAAGCTAATTTTTGGAAAATGTGGGTCATGCCATTGAGAGGTCAATAGATTACAGTCATGGTTTGATCTAGGGGTACCAGTGGTTTTAATTTCATTCAATTCTCTCTCTCTCTTTCTCTCTCTCTCTTTCCAGAATTGGCTTCTCTGTCAAGTGGCCTCAATTCCTCCTTGTGGGGATAGGTTTCATCCAAAACAATAAAAACATGACTGTATAGCCCACCATATTAGAAAAAAGCCTAAAAATATTTTTAAATGATTCATGTAATTAAAAGAAAACAAATGTCATTGAAACCTGATTTAATATTTTTGGAATATTGCAAAAAAAGCAGGAGATATTGATTAGGAAATTTTTTGCTATATTGGATCTTTTTGCAAGCATTGAATAATTTTTATCAGCATAGTATACTCTCCTTTTTCTATAACTCTCTCTCTGTGATTCAAACATATTCACTAATATTTAACAAGCCCAACTTTTATACTCAGTTTTCATCTCTTTTATTATTAAATGTAAAACTGCAGGTAAATAGCAGAAAAAATTCTTATTAAAAAAGTTCTGGGGTCCTTATTGTGCATATTTATTTGATCCTTTGTTTATGTTTATACTTATTATATTTTAATGAATATTAATAAGTTAATGAGTAATTTGCTTAGAATTTTGCTACATATGTAGAAAGTACTATATGTTATTTTAAAAATAAGTAAAAGCTTTTTGAAACTTGTCTTTCTGAATATAATTATTTTTGTGACTGTGCACGATCAAATTCAGTAATTGTAGTGCAGGGTACTACATACTCATTGAACACTTATAAAGTTCTTTCTAGAATGAGTTAGCAAATAGATGAGAACATGCAAAAACATATGGGCATACACACATTCATAAACAATCAAACATCTGACTTCAAGACAAAGAAAATTACCAATATTTATCCACTTCCAGTCTTTACTGCTAATCATTAATTCTGTCTTTATGAAGTAGGTGTTATTTCTAGATTAACGATTAAGTAATTAGCGTGATATAGTACTAAGAGCAAAGGCTTTGTCAGATTAGGCTTTAGTCCCAGCTCTACCTCTTACTTAACCTTTCTAAGTCTTAGTTTACTCATTGGAAAAATGGTGATTAAAAATAGAATCTACAATGTGCCTGACAAATAGCAAACATCCACATTTGTCTGATTGTAAATCTCAAGCTGTTTTCTTTTATTTACACTTTGTATATTTCAAGTTGAAGCATGCCAACCACTCTCCATCATCCCTTGGCATGTACATGCACACAAGGGGATGTGGCAGTTTGCTGTAAGGGACAAGTCCAAAGATAAATAAAGCAAATCATCCTCCTGCACTGTCTTTATGCAAAAGTTTTTAAAGAAATTGAAATACTTTAACCACTAAATAATTTACAATGTTTTAAAGATTAAAAGAAGAATAAAGCTTTCCATTTCTTTTTTTACCCCAGTTCCTACCATTGATTTGAATATTCTAACCAGGTCTTAGACTCTCAATTCTTTGAGCTCCTCATTTTCAGTTGTCTTTACTCCTATTTCATCATGGGCATCCCGTTCCACAGATATTCTCTGGGTCTGGAAGAATTTTGAATTTCTGTACCTCTGCAAGATTAAGTTATTATAGCTCATTCTTACCGTAATCTCTTAGCTTCCTAACTCACTCATTGAGAACTCCATGTCTAGGTATGTGTTCTTTCTTCCTATTACCCTCCTTTCTTTATAGCCTATGGGTTAGTCTTATTTTCTCTCAGAGTAGACACTTGTCAATATCTCCAGTTCTCTTTTGTTGTCTGTCACTTTCTGTGTGCAGTGACCTTATTTCTCTCCATCTCCCCAAACTCTTTACTCTAACAGAACTAAAAGTTCCCTGAATGTGCGCTGCTGCTATGGGATTTTGTTCCTTTGCTTGTACCACTTGGTACTCGAAATGCCTATCATGTAGAGATACATTTAATTTTAGGGTTTTTCAGGGAAAAATCTCTATAAAAACTTTCACGATCATCCCCCTAAATTAAATATATTACTCATTCACTTGGTGCCTCACGGTGATCTGTATCCATTATAGCACAGCACAGATTATACTCATTTCCACTTATTTAATTTTTATATCCATGTTCCATGGCTGTTTAATTTCTTCTCAGTATCAGTGTAATGCTTAACAGGTAGTAGTCAATTAATAAATATTTATTTAATAAATTTGTTAAATGAATTAAGCAAGGAGAAATACTGTCTCCCTGGAAAAGTTAAAGTTTTTTACTTTTCCAGCAGTAAGGCAGGCATATAAACTTTCATCCCCACTCCCCATACATACACCTTTTCTGGCAACTGGGGAGCACAGGGACAAGTATGAGAACAAAAGTTATTAACTATGTTGCCCCTCATTGTTAGTAATTTGAGATTCTCTATTTTTCCCTATCAAGAGTTTTACATTATTAACTTTAGATTATGTGATTTTTAAAAACAAGTTATATACATGTGTGTGTATGTATGTACAGTAAGAGATAGATAAGTACATAATTTCAACAGGCACTATTTCAGAAAATAATATCTTTCATGACTTTTTTGATGCTTATAAATGTATCATATCTTTAAAGTTTTTCAATATGTTATAAAGTAAGTGACTAAGGTTACTATTTCATACAAAAGAAATTTTTATATGAAAAAAAGTATTCCATCACAAAAGGCAATTTTTCTTAGTGCACAGATATTTGAATATCTTAAATAAGTATAATATTTAATTCTATAAACTTTAAATAATTTGACACAAACATTATCTATAGCTCTTGCAAACATCTAGACAAATATTTAGAATCAAATACATAAATGGTACTATACTAGACATTGAAGTTTAAGATCTGTGACCTAAGAATTTTGAGAAATATATGGAAAAACATTTGAGATATAAAAATTAATTGTCATATAACAAAAGAATAACTAGAAAAACACATACCAAGAAACTCAGATAAATCCCAAAGTTTGGTAATTCTGGTTTTCATATTAGAGACAGCTAATTATGTCAAATGCTAGAATTTATTTCAAAGTTTCAGAAATAATAATGAAACAGGTTTATGATGTAATCCATTGTTATTGAGACATAGATGAATTGTGGTAGAATTTACAGTATGTTAAACTAATACGATATATTGCATATGTGTGTAATGTTTGGAAACTCTTAGAATGAGCAAATTCATAGTTTGTTGTATAATTTGCATTTACCATAAACAGAGCATAATTGATATTGATATCAATATTATCAATATATTTTGGGTAATTAGCAATACTATGCTAGTAAATGTTTAATAACTAGCTCTCTGGGGAAAAATCCTGATTTGTAAGATTTGTCAATGTCTATGGTGTAAATGCTCCTGCCACAACCAATTTCAAGTTGTAATGTGAGATTACTGAATGCCGAGTTAGTAATTAATGCACACAAGTTAGCTTTTGAAGCTTTACAAGCCAGCTCCGGCATACTGTTATCAAGCAAATGGGCTTACTGCCCAATGTGTATAGAAGCCAATACTATGGCATCTGATTTTGAGAAAAGAAAAGCTTTATTATGAAGCAGACCAGCAAGGAGACAAGATGTAGCTCAAATTTGTCTACCCTGTTTGGGGTTTGGGACAAGTTTTAAGGAATTGGAGGAAAGGGAAAGGACTAGGAGTGTTGGCTTCTGGGCAGGTTCCTATTGGAGGGCTTCAAATTTGACCATTTGCAGTTAAGATATGTTGAGGCAGATTTTCGCCCTGGATTTTCTAGGCCACGAGATGCCCCTTGTTTTTGAAAGAGTTTTGGCATTCAGTTTTCAGTAAGGTAGTAGTCTTCTTGGATTTGTGGAGAGGAATTGTTGGTAGGTGATATTAGAGGCCAAACCTTTTCTACTGCACATGCCTGGGCTACATTTCTTGCAACTTTGGCTTTATTATCCTACCAGGTAACTTGACATTCTGTTATCAACAGAGTAGACCCAGTTTGGGCTGGTCCTGTGGTTACAATACCACTGCCAAATGCTTATACTTGTGTAGATTTCTGGTAGCAGCTCATTGTTTTGATGTAGACACTTCTTTTAATAAAGTGATAAAAGAAGTCATTGTTTATATGAGGCAGTTTACCTTGAAAAGCTGCGCTCACGGATGACTTTTCTTTCTCTTATTTTCCTCAAGCAATTATAGGCCATGAAGTTTAAGTTTGTTTGTTATTTATTTGCTTATCTATCTATTAATAACTAGGCCTGATACAGTAATACTTTTCTAAGGAATCTATGGAAATTTTCAAATGTAGGAAGGCTTTACCTGTCCATTCTGTTGTCTGGGCCACTTGAGCATAGCTTTTAAAATGGGGCCTATCTTCTCTTCTCCTTAATATGTCTCAGGAAATGAGGAAACATTAACTTTGGGGCATGTTCCATTTGAATGTACACCTATCATTGATAAATACAGTCACACATTAATACTTGCTTTTCTTTCTTCAAATTTTTAGAACTTTTCCAGACTCCAGCACATATTAGATCCTAAAGATAAAGTCTCTGAAGGGTTTCACAAAGGATTTGCTAAGATAGAATATGAAATTTCTTTATCGGTAAGTTGTAGTCAGCATAATACTGTGGAGGGCAGAAACCTTGATTTTATGATTGATAGCTATAATATATAAAATGCTCTTGGCTTAAATAAGCAATATTTTAGGTGATATAAGTAAAAATTATACAAGGTCCCTAGTTCCTAAGCTAAAGTTTGATCATTTGAATGTTTGGTTTTAAATTTCCAGATGGTTCTAGCTTAACCTTTTACATAATATTTAAGGTCTTTGGGATTTTTCAGAGTGATATACAAGTAAGGGTATGAGCAAGAAAAATGTTTGAGTCAAATAAAACCAAATGTCCTTCTGAGATATTGAAATTTATATATTTTTATTGTGTTGTGAAAGATTTTCTAGAAGGAATTATTTTTTAGAGCATCCTGTCTTATCAGTCCTGAAAATATTTCTGCAATAATAGCCTTGATCTTCAAATTTCTTTAGATGTCTTTCCTAAAGTGTATACTGGGGGACAAAAGTCCCATGAGATTCTCTTTAAAAACTGGGGAGAGGGGGAATATAGTCAATCATAAAAAAACGGTTCCCTTTTAAAGAGTTAAGATGCACATAAGTATGTTAAGGACTGTGACAAATGCTATGGAAAATAAATCTTTAATATTGTTTTAAAGCATTTCCCAATGGTACTGAATATGGATCTTCTTTTTGTGTTATCCTATTAATATCCATGTAACATACTTTTGGGAATATCTTCTTTACATAATCTTTTCAAAAATATTGACTTCCTACTTTTCAGACCAATATTTCACAAAGCATAATCAACTGAAAATTTGAGGAACAAGTTTCCAAGCTTTTGAAGAAACTGAAAATAGCCAACATTAATTCAAGAGATATAGATATATTAAATAAAACAGTGATCATGGAAGGAATTCATTATGTTGCTAAATTAGGCCCTTGCCTATAAATATACCAAAGAATTTCATGGATGAATGTTTTCAGACCTTCAAAGAACAGGTAATTCTTATGCAATTTAAATTGTTTCAGGCATAGAAAATAAAAAAAAAAAGCATTCCAATTCCTTAAAAAAAATTGATATCAACTTATGAATATTAATGTAAAATGGTAAATAAAACCCAGAAAATAAAATCCAGCTCTACATTAAAAGAATAATATGCCATGACCAAGTGAGATTTATTTCAGGATTGAGAGACTATTTAACAATATGAATATCTCCTAGCACAAGACTACAGGTAAAAGAAGAAATATCTTTTGTAAAATAGGAAGAGAATAATATTTCTTTAAGTAAAATCAGATGCATATCTCAAACCATTTGCAAACATCATTCTTGATGCTGAAACAATTCAAGAATTACCATTAAAGTCGGGAAAGCCAAGTGTTTCTAATTTCCCTACTATTCTTTAATATTTTCCTGAAAATGTTATAGACAATGAAATGTGCCAAAGAAGTGTAATAAAGATTATAGATATTGGAAAAGAAGGGACAATATTATCGTTACTGATAAATGATATAATTATATATTTGAAAATCCAAGAGGATCAACAGAAAAAATACTGCTAGAAAAAATAAAATAAAAAGAAATCTCCAAATACCTCAGAATAAACCTAATAATAAATATACAGTTTCAAAATGAGAATGAGATTTGAATAAATGAATACATGTACTGTTTTCTGGATAGCAATGTAAAATATTATAAATACGACACAATTCTTCTGATTAACATATATATGCATTTAAAATTCCAACATAATATTTTTGAAGGTTATGTAGAGTAATAACAAATATGTAAGAATAGATGATACATTTTTGTATTTTTCAAATTTTTCCCATGAATAACTTGATAACAAATAACACTGGCTAAGTAACAGATTACCCCTAAAACCTGACTGGCTTCATGTAACAGAAAAGCATATCTCATTTAAGTCCAATGAGGGTGTTTCTAGTTGTATGCACCTCTTGTAATCAGTGAGGGATCCAGGCTCCTGGCATCACATGGCTCCATCTTCTTTTAAGTCCTCTGAATTCTACCTGTTAGAATTGCTTCTTAATCATTTTGGCCCATATGCATTATGCATCATCCCCAGGCCAGATCTCAAACATAGTCTCACTTAACTGTTTTTGAAGCTAGGAAATGAAATCTAGCTGTATACACTAGAAGAAAATGAAATATATTTTGATGAAACCCAGAAATCTGGCAACACTTTTATAATCAGAAACAAAAATCTTTATTCTTTCCTCAAATGTAAATTAAGCACATATAGCACCCAGACACTGTTCAAGGCACTGGGGATGTGGCATGGATGAGAATGGACACACTCCCTGCTTTCAGGAGCTTACATCCTGTTTGGGAGTGGATGGTGGACAGAGAAAGGAAAATAAACATATGCGCAAGTAGATAAGATAATTTGAGATAGTAATGAGTACTTCATCCTTGTAGCTCACCCATCCGTACTAACAAGCCTGTTTCTTCATCGATAAATTTGGACCAATAATTGATTCCTAGTCACTCAGATGACTGATGTAAGAATCATTTGTCATGATTTATGTGAAAATACTGTTATCATAGAGCATTATTTATTACTGCTTTTTCTCTAGGTTTGTAGAACCTTTTAATACCCTGGTTCCATAGTTTATTAAATGAGTATATTGTCAACATTCTTCACTATTTTCTTTACGTGAAAAAAGCTTGCATTTCTGGGTTAATTAAGTGCATATCTAAACATTAAATAAAGATCATTTTCTAGCATTCCTTTAAAATGTAGTTTGTAAGAGGGTGTGGACGATGATTCTGAGATTTGTGTCTCCTTGGCTGACTGTCATCACTTTGTTTGGCTGTGTATTCAGTGCTGTTTTTGAAGAATTTGGTGATTGTCATTCATTTTGTGAATATAAGTTCTTGGGGTCAGAGAGGTCATAAGACAAAATAAAACAAAAAAAATAGACTATCCTTGTGTTACAAGTTCCCTCTGAAATATTGTTCCATAAATAGTTTACATAACTTGATTGTAGAGAGAGAGCATTCCACAAGTTGAATGATAAAAATCTTGGCTACCCTCCATAAGCCTTTTAAAGATGTTATCAATTTAGTGTTTAATACACTATACAGTACAATTTGGTCAGTAACATGAAGTTACTCTTGGTAAAGTCTTTCCTTTTGGCAGAGTTAATGGCAACTTAGTTTGGCAAAGCTAACGAATTCCTAATTCCACCCTCAGTTATACCAGAAATCACTGTGATTTTCCATCAAAAGATATTTTAAGGATCATTGAAGATTATAGAAGAGATAGAAAACTCTTACTCAAAATTAAGCCCCGTATCAGACATCAATATGGATTTTTAAAAACTAAGACTTTTTATTTCCTAGGAAATGGGGCTGTGTTCATTTCCGTTCTTTCCAAGAGAGGGTCAATTTTGGACCAGTAAGCACAAATTGAGGCCAATTCCTGGATGTACTGTCGGTAAAATACCTAAAATGTGTCAAAAGCTCTCTGGAATAGTGGTTCAGTTTCTCTAGAAGAAGCATTCTTTTTAGGGAGAAAATTTATGTTGATGATTTTCAAATTATTGCAACTCCTCAGGCAATTTTCCAGCTGGCCGACCCCTATACACTGACTTGAGAACAAGTGCCAATTTTGAATTTTTGGCAGTTGCTAGCATGACCTGGTCAACTTCAAGAGGCAGCTCAGGGAGAGATTTCAGCATCCACATTTTAACACAATTACCAGTTTGCTTCTGGATGGAATCCAGCACTTTATTTTTAATATATGAGGCTCAATGTCTCTTGAAAATCACTTTCTCCTTATGTTCTGTTTGTGAGAAACTGAAGAGCTATAAGTTAGTAAAAATCTAAAACAAAGTGTTCTTTGATTTATTAGTTTCAAAGATAGAAATTTCTCTGATTGGATTGTCTAACATGTTTGTTTACTCTCAGAGGTTCAGATATTCTTTATTCAGGTTATTGTTTACATGTGGGTTTTGAATGTTAATATTCAATGTTTAGAATTGAAGACAGGGATTATTTCTGTAATATTTATAGAAAATATTGTCAGATATCTGCTCATTTTAAAAAATGATCATTTATATTAAATGTTTCCATTCATTAGGTGATCATGCTCTGTTTTTAGTGGAATTAATTTATTTACAGACTCAAAGAGTAATAATAGTGATTATCTGTAAACTCTCAAGCTGTCTATAAATGCTATTATAAAGGAATAAAACTATGTGTTCCTAGGCTGGGCGCGGTGGCTCACGCCTGTAATCCTAGCACTCTGGGAGGCCGAGGTGGGTGGATCGCTCAAGGTCAGGAGTTTGAAAGCAGCCTGAGCAAGAGCGAGACCCCATCTCTACTAAAAAGTAGAAAGAAATTAATTGGCCAACTAAAAACATATAGAAAAAATTAGCCGGGCATGGTGGTGCATGCCTGTAGTCCCAGCTACT
>CAUYMX010110175.1:0-38969 GCA_963573855.1 Lepilemur septentrionalis
AAAAAAAAATGGTAATGAAAAAACAGCCCAGATCTTCCTTACTGATCAATTTTCCATTTCTCTCCTCATTCCCAGATGCTACCATCTCTCTCACTTATGTAACCTGCAAACTCACTGCCTTCTCCATGCCTAATAATAGCATCCAGGCTTCTGTTATCTACTTGATCTGCAAACCACTTCTCTGACAGCAATTTTTTTTTTTCAGGAAAAGCCCAATACCACTGACATTTGGAAAAGCAATCTGAAGAATTTCGGTAGAAGAAATTAATATTTCTCATCCAAATGAGGCAATACTCTAGAAATAAGAAAACTCTAAGGGTTATAGAAAAAAAAAACAGAGTAGGGTAGAAGGAAGGAAAACTGGAGGTTTGTATTGCTTATTTGCGTGTTATTTAATGGCTTCTGTTGGACTCTCAGAGAAATGTCTTTTTAGTAAATACCATTCATACAGGTTTTCCTCTTTAAACAATGTATAACTGATTTTAACATAGAAGGTTTAGGATTTCTCATAACACACAGGTAAAAAGCAGGAATTCTCTGACAGTCATGGAGCAGGATCCCAAAGAGAGATTTACAAAGGTGCATCGCTCCTCAATTCAGAATTTTAATTATGGATTTTGGTTGTTTAAGTGGCTTAACTCTTTACTTTTGACACAACTTGTAAGCCTCTGAGGACTTGTACCTATGTCCACATGTTCTTGCTCAAAATTAAAGTACAATGCTTGCAGGAGTTTCCTAGGGCTGCTGTAACCAAGGCATCATGAACCGGGTAGCTTAAAATATGAGAAATAAATTCTCTCACAGTTCTGGAAGCTAGAAGTCCAAAAATCAAGGTGTCTGCGGGGCCATGTGTCCTTCAAAGGCTCCAGAAAAGGATCTTTCTGGCCTCTTCCAGCTTCTGGTGGCTGCTGGCCACGCTTGGTGTTTCATGGCTTGTGGCTGGATCACTCTATTCTCCTCCACATCCCATGGCACTCTCCGTGTATCTTGAGTGTCCAAATCTCCCTATTCTTTCTCTGGCTTAAGTTACTAATTAGGGCTCACCAGAATCCAATAGGACCTAATTTGAACTTAATTAAGTCTGCAAAGATCCTATTTCCAAATAAAGGCCACATTACAGGTTCTATGTGGATGTGAATTTTGGAGAGGGGGGAGGGATAGGTGGACAATAGTTAGCCCAATGCCATGTCAAATCAAGTGAGTATTGAGAAGCACACTGCCCTTTATCAAGCCGCGTGTCACTCGGTCTAGCGTGCCCTCACCTGTGTCCTGAGTGCCCCGCAGCCAGTGCAGCTCCCCTTCTTGAAGCACAAGGCCCAGGGTCTAGGGACTTGCAAACACACAACTCAGGTCCCTAAGCTCCAGATACACCTTGCAGTTTCCTTCTTCGTATTGTCTCTCATGACAGCCTCACCATCTACTCTGTGTTCAACAGACTGTTATGTGATTTCTCCTCATCTCAGCCTTCATGACCAAGATTGTCCCAGTGTGGAAACCCCTCATCTGTACCCAGAGGCAGATATATGAACAAGTGCTGTATCTTACAGGCACAGACAATCAATGAGGATGAAAACACATTTTTAAATAGCATTATTGTAGTTAAAGGCTATGGGACTGCCTACCGAATAAAACACTTTCTCCTGGGAAATATCTGCCCCATTCCCACCTAATCTGGGCAATAGGTGGAGCCACAGCTGCCACGTTCTTACCGGAGGCCCCTCCAGGGTGAGTGGCCTGGGGTCACCCCTGATCCAAGCTGGGCCCTCAGGTTGTTCAGACTTGAATGAAGTCATGCACGCCCCTCCTCCCCATGCCCACCCTCAGAAGAGTTGCCACAATTCTTTTGTTATGTGGGAAACCAACGATAATGAAAGAAAATAAAGCTGAAACAAAGCAGAGCTTGACCAAATGGAGAAGGAATTCTGCCAACATCGAAGGGCCTGGGCTGCATCTCTGCCATTCCATGTTCCCTGGATTCTGTGAACAAACAAATTCTCCCCTTTATGCCAAAACCAGGTATGTTCACGTTTCTGTCACTGACAACCTAAGGGGTACTGAGTGGCCTACATATGGCCTTGACAAAATATTACCCCTGAAAAGAAAGAGGTTGGACATTGTTCTGGGTTAAACTGTGCCCTCTTCCCTGCAAAAAGATATGTTGGAGTCCTAATTCCCAAAACCTCAAGATGTGGCCTTATTTTGGAGAAGGATTTGCACATAGTAATCTAGTTAAAATGAGGTCATTAGAGTGGGCCCTAATCCAATATGACTGGTGTCCTTATAAAAAGGAGAAATTTGGACGACGAGATGGACACACATAGAAGGAAGAGACACAAGGAGAAGACAGCCATCTGCAAGCCAACAAGAGACGCCTGGAACAGATCCTTCCCCCACACCCCTAAGCAGGAACTAGTCCTGCTGACATCTTGATTTTGGACTCCAGGCCTCCAGAACTGTGAGACAATAACTTCTCCTGTTTAAGCCACCCAGCCCAGTTTGTAGTAATTTGTTACAGCAGCTCTAGCAAACTAATGCAGACATTGCCTATTCACTTCTTAATGACAAGTAAGGAAATGAAGGCCCAGAGAGTTCAACCTGCTTAGTGTTTCAATTAACATTGAAAGAGCTAGCACCAGAATGCAGACCTCATAATTTATAATCTGATGCTCCTTTTCATAAATTTTACCCTAATGTTTAGCCCACAAGTTTTCCTGAAAACTTCAAATGCACGCTTTTGTTTCAGGAAGCTATTACGAATATAATAATAATTCTGAAAAGTAAATACATTGTGAGGAAGAAGATGACACAACCTGGACACCCATATTTATAGCAGCTGTCATAATATGCAGATCAAATCTTTTAGTCAAACATTCTCATTTAAAACCAATTTACATAAATAATGATGAGTCATTTCACAAAGAAACAGCTCAGCAAGAGACATAGTATTGACTAGAACAGATGCAAAACACGTCAGATTCCAAGCTGGGCTGGAGAATTTTTCTGCCATTACTCTAGGGAAAACAAAAAACATTTTTAACTCCAGCTAAGGAAGCAGAGGAGTCATATTTTCTCAATAAAAGAAAAACAAATCTTGATCAGCTCATGAAAATTTGTTTATTTTATATTAAAACTGGATATAATTATAAAACTAATTAGCTGGCTGTTTTCTGGCTAATAAGGACTTTATTTTTCCTTTTCAGGGTAATACTCACCAGCTGAAGACAACATCCATGATCACTTGCTATTTCTGTTTATCAGAATTTCCATATATGAATGCCCTAAAAATTTTGGATTTACCTTGGATTTTAAGTGATATTTTTCTTACAGTATCACGGAATGCCTGTTATATTTATGTTGAAATAATCTTCCATATTTAACTTTAAGAATCTAATATGGTTTAATATAAATAAAAAAGCTTTTTTTTTGAAACCTCAAATGCCTTAAAAACTAGATTTCAGTATCTCTCTACTCAAACAAACATTTATTACATATGTATACTTAAAAAATACTATGATATATGTTGTATTATCCAAGTATTTACTATTTTATATGAGGCTGGTTTTCATATGGGGCAAAGTTCTACTTTGCCCTCTAGGGAAAGAAGAACCAGTGGATGTCTTCAGCTATAAAAGAACATGAGCATATTTGGGTTTTGAAAGATTACATTGGAAACTATGAGAACGACATGTTAAAAGTCCTTTTGTGTTGTGGTTGTGTAAAATGGGAAGATCAGGAATGGCTTCCCAAAGGAGATACAATTTAAGCTATTCCTAGAGGGGTGAGTAGAATTTTTATGATGGAATATAGAAGGAAAAAAGCACTGCTGACTCTAGGAATTGGCCTGTACAAGACAAATGAAGTAGAAAAGCAAGATATTCGTTCAAGGAACTCCAGGTCTGTGGCTGGAGATCAGTGAGGGAAGGTAGAAAGGAACTCTGTCCTAGGAGCCTATCCGTGATCTCCTCAACAGTAGGGGTTTTATTCTGTGGGCAACTTAATAGGGAGTCACCTATGACTTACATTTTTAAAACATCATTCTGGCATCAGAATGGAAGATGATTGGGGAGGAGTAACTCTGGAAGTGGAGTCTTGCATATCATTTTTCTCTCAGCTCTTAAAACTCAAAATTCATTTAGGATCCTGAACTCCCCTCAAATCTGACTGCTCTTCTTCATCTACTCCATCTCTGGTCGCAAACTGTATGTCCTCTCCTACCCATCCCTGACATTGATTGGCCAGAGTAGCACACAGATGAAATGTCAGCAGATGGCACGTTAGCTCCTATAAGATCAGTTCCATCCTCTTAGACTGCTCTCCCAGTATTCTCGGGGATGTGCAGAGAAATGTAACTAATGCAAGCGCGGCAACACTGACAACAGTGGGCTCTTCAGGCTGAGCCCCTGTGATACGGTGTCTGGAATCCCAGTGCTCCAATCACTGCATGTCCCCTAGAAGAATATTGAGACATCATTTATTCTCTCGACTTTCCTTGTTAGCATCATTGACCACACAGCCCTCATCTCTCCTGACTTCCTCCTGGGTGTGACATCACACTGAGGTGGTGCTACCCTCAGAAGTCTAAGGCAGATGTCCTCAGTGCTTCCTGGGTGTGACACTCAAGCTGCGTCTCCATCCACTGCTGTGCCCAGAGCTGGCAGCGCCTGTCCTCTGAAAGAAACCATGACCTTCTCTTCTCTGCTCTTCCCAGCCCCAAAGAGGTCAAGCTGGGGTGAGAGGAATCATGGAGCTGTGGCTAAACTCATGCTCTACGAAGCCAGGCTACGCTAGATACTAACCTAGACTCTGCTGATCAGTGGACGTGTGTTCTGAAGTCAACTGAGCTCTGTGTTTTGTGTTTTGTTGTTCTTCTATAAGGTGGGAACAATGATAATATCTACAAGTGACTACAGAAAAAAGTTATCTAAGGTTTATATGAGATAATGTATGTACAGAATTCAGCAGACTGCCTGAAACAGATCATTATTTAATCCATGCAAATTATTAATAAAATGAGGTACCCTTCTCTATTGTCACATACATATAAACACAAAGAACCATAGGAGAATAAAATAATTCTCAAGCTATTAATAATTATCTATTAATCTATTTAATAATAAATCTACTGCTAATTGCTTTGTTTATGCAAATGCTGTAGAAAAATTCTGCCTATCTTTCTTTGGGAGAGATCATGGAAAATGATACTTTTCTTTCCTGACTACATTGAGAATTTTACTGAGTATCAGATAAATCATAAGACACTCTCACAGCTTCCTCCATTTTTTAATTTAAATGAGTGCAACAATTATTTATATTGAGCTAATAAATTTGCATTTTATTTAAAATTGGCCTTGTCTTCTTATTATAAAACAAAAGGAAGATAATTTATATTGCAAATACATCAAGTATCACAGTGAAAAATAAAGAACACAATGGAATCCAGTGGACAAAGTGTCAGAAAAATTAGTGATTTTTTTTCAGTTATAGGAAGATAATTGATTTCTTATGTTTCTTTACTTAAAAAAGGACAGGGATACTGGCCATCTTAGAATTGTCCAATCAATCCTCACTTCTGATGACACTTGCTGGCTATCTTCACATAGTACATTACCTTCCACAGCTCAACCACCTACGGCAAATTTGCTCTCTGATCTTTCCTGCTTGTTGCACCAAATCCATAACAAGTGATGCTACAACCTTTCTGGTACTTTTCCAGCAATCACTGCCAGCTCCTCATCTATAAATTACAATCCTATGCTATCCCTTATTCCACTGAAATATTGTGAGAAACTATTACATAAATGCTGTTTGAGCCTTTCATAGATGGATGCTATATATAAAGAAAAATTATTAGCTTTGTATTTCAAATCTGAACTATAAGACATACCAACAATACAGAAGCAGGCACTTTGCTCTGACATAAATGGATGATTTATTATTTTTCTCCTACAGCTGCCCAATTCAGCTCCTTTCAATTTTTCTACGTAGATTTAACTTTTCCTATCTGAATGATCTTTGCCAATGGGTAATTTAAATTTCTCAAAAGATGTCATATAAGCCAAGCATAAATACTTTTTAGGTGCAAGTTTAATTTTTAGCAGAGGACATAGAATTCAATGCTTCCATTATAATCTAAAACAACAAAGGAATGAATATTGTATTTTTAACTACATAGTAGCATATAGTTCCAATGTTTAGTTGTGAATATTATTCAAGTTATTTAAAAAGAAACTCTTTCAGTAGCACATATTACTTGAAGAGCATATTATTTCTGTCTTCACCTCTAAGTTCCCACATTTTTGTAGCATGCCTTCTCCATAATCGCACAGCACGGGAGCCCATGGGCTAGGTGAGCTGCAAAGAAAAATCAAAATGAGGTGCCTCTCTCTTTTTCATGGGTCCATGCTTAGCAACACAAGTTGATAGGTACAAATTAGATTCTTGGCCATGATAGGTACAAGTTGGATCCTTGGCCAACCACCTCTGTTAGTTGTCCTTTACCTATACACTAAAACCCCAAATTCCTTAGATGGTAGGAAAGGTCTTTTATAATAGCATCTCGCCACATCCCTCAGATGTGGGTCTACCCCTCAACCCCCAAACCCACCACCATTTGAGCACTGTACTGTTAATCAGTCAGTACCAATTTGATGGCGTATACATGTGGGGCCCATTCTTCCTATCTTTTCAAGTCTATCCATCACCTCTCCCTACCACACAACATGAACACCTGTATGTTTCTTAATCAAGCAAGATTATTGAACAAGGTGGGTACTCCATCTGGAATGTCATTGCCCACTCTCCTCCTTTTACCCAGGAAACTCATATTCACCAATTGAGTTATAGCACAAAAATCAACCCCTCTCTGAAGATTTTCCTAAATTTCTGAGTACAGATTTGATGAATCCCTCCTCTCTGTTCCCATAGAACTTTTATAAACTTTTATGTAAATTTATAACATTATATGGAAAAATATTTAGTTATCTGACCTATTTTTTAATATGCAAAGCAAGCATATTTATTGGAAGAAAAATGTCTTCTTTATGTATTAATTTGGAAATGTGTTTGGCACACAGTGCTAAGTAATATATTATTAGTAAGTAATATATTATTGATTAATTGGGTAACTGAAAAGGTAGAACAGATGGATGATAATAATTATTCATTTGATTGGCAGAATGGCAGAACATTAAATAAGAGATTTAAAACACACAGAAAAATTGCAATGAAAAGAAAGGGACCTAGTTATTCTCCAACGTGCTAAGCACACAATGCACAAGTTATAATAAAATTTGTTAAACAATCACTGAGCACATATCATGTAAAAAGTCTTGAACAAAAAATGAGAATCACAAAGATAAAAAAATATTGTCTTCAAATTCATGGAATGTACACACTATTGAAGATACATAGAATGTATTAATTTGGCCTGTCATCCGTAGTATAAAGGGTAAAAAGCCTAATTTGGCCTAATTTATTTTGGCCTGTCATCCGTAGTATAAAGGGTAAAAAGAATGTTCTTGAAAATGACATGCACAGACTATTTAAAAGCCTAATTCACGCCAATCCATTTTCTTAACATTTAACACCTCACACCACTTTTCTTATACTGGTCATAAACCGCCTTTAGTAAAAATGGGTGTTTTGAAATTAGCTTCTTTCTGCCTTTACTAATTCCACAATATAGTCGTGCTCATGTAAAATGGCCACAATGAAGGTAGGGGGAAAAAAAGCAATTGGTAAGATTATAATTGTCTCTGAACTAAGTGAATATCTAAAACTACATTTACAAGAATAGAGTAATTCAATACATAAGGCAAAATGTAAAATAAGGATAATAACATAATGGGTAACTTTGAGATTTCCTTTCCTTATAGCCAGCCAGGTCAACTCTGAGGATATGCAAACTTTTTTAGTATAATAACACGAATCAGTATAAGAACATATTATTTCTATCTTCTAAACTCCTAAGTTCCCACATTTCCGTAGCAAGACTTCTCCGTAATCACACAGCACAGGAGAAGACTTTTAAGCAGGGAACATGGGCTGTCAAATGGGTTTTCAATATTTATTCCAAACTATTTTAGTTTTAATAATGAGATCTTAGTTCTGACTTTAGAACTAAGATATTCACTTAGTTCAGAGACAATTATAATCTTACCAATTGCTTTTTTCCCCCTACCTTCATTGTGGCCATTTTACATGAGCACGACTATATTGTGGAATTAGTAAAGGCAGAAAGAAGTTAATTTCAAAACACCTGTTTTTACTAAAGGCGGTTTATAACTAGTATAAGAAAAAGTGGTGTGAAGTGTTCAATGTTAAGAAAACGGATTGGCGTGAATTAGGCTTTTAAATAGTCTGTGCATGTCATTTTCAAGAACATTCTTTTTACCCTTTATACTATGGATGACAGGCCAAAATAAAGACAAAAGCTACTTTAATACATTCTATGTATCTTCACAAGCATAGCAGTAATTCAGGAGAACACAGTTGAGTGCAGGGTCATCCCTGTAGCTCATGCTATCCAAGACACCCTGGCACAGCTGAGTGCAGAGCATGCTCCATTTCTATATGACCTTTTTTACAAACTATACCTATACCCCTAATTTTCTTTTAATGTAGCTTCAAACATTAAATCACATTAAAATAAATAAAAATTTTAAATTAGTAAATCAGTCTTCTCAGAGAAAAGACAGACATATTAAAATTATAAAATTATACAATTTTATTCTTCAACTGAGTATTAATTTAGTACTAGAATTCCTGAAAGACAAAGCCAAAAGAGGATTACATTGGAATGTATTCCTTCTGCCTCATTAAAAGAAACAGGAGAGTTTTTTCCTTGAAAAATAAACTACATTCCCAGAAAAAAAAAAGGTACTCTGAAGAAATTAAAATATTTACCACATAAATCCTGTAATGAGGGACAACAGACCCATACCAGATAATATCTTCCACTGCAGTTTTGTAAAAAATCCAAAGCATCCAATAAAAGGATATTTTTAAAATTGATTCTGCATAAAAGCCATCCCATCAAATTTCTCCACTTCCCATTTCAGGGGCTATATTTAAAATATTTAACACCAGAATGGCACAAGCTTTGGTATATGTGCAGAGTTCCAGAACAGTCCTGCTGCGTCAGGGTTATTTCTTTTATTTGCCGAATTGTGGGAATCTCCTGGGACATGAGAATGGGTCTTTTGACTGGAGGGAAGTTACTCAGGAGGCTGAGTGCAGTGATTATTTATCAACCAGTATAGAAGTATTTTAATATTTTAACAATTGGTATGGCCATACTCATATACACAGCTCTGTGCGTAAGTCTAGACTGGGATATGAGACAGTACCCGTGACCAGAAGAGAAAATGAGTCTTAAATTCAAAGAATTTCTCCCACTCTTCCACCCCAATAATTTTAAGGTGATGGCTGGCTGTGATTTTCATTTCAGAGATCCCAGATAAATCAAGCACAACTGCCAGTCATGTTGAACGCCCCCATCAAGACTATGGTCGTAAAGGTTTAAATAAAATAGCATTTTGCAGTAGCTAAAGTTATTCTGGCTTCCTTTTCAGCTCATGTTACAGAGCATTTCAAGATTCTGACCCGGAGGTGACAGGTGGCAGGTGGTGGTGTCACAGGTAAAGAATATATATCTTTTCCATTCACCTCATTTAGGTCAAATAACCCAAGCTGATGAATAGCTAGGTTCTTTTTACATTGCACAAGTAGCAGAAAACTTGAAAAGATCACTATTCCAGAGAATCGCCTTTTCTATTTAAATCTTTATAAAGTCAAGCTACATTGAATGCAAGCAACTTGGGTTGTTCATTTGCAAAACAATTAGACACCATTATTTGAATTAATCTGATACTTTCCTTTAGCATCATGCAGTGACACTGGATGTCATTAATAGCAACTTTAAATTGAAAACCTATTTGATTGCCCATGTTCCCTGCTATAGGAACATGGGAAAAAATAGGAAAACAAAAAACAAAAAACAAAAACCAAAAATAGGAAAAAAAAAAACAAAAAGAAGCAAAAGCACATGTCTTACTGGAGTAAACTAGTTCTACCTTAGAGAGCTCAGTATGTGAAACTAAACTTAATCTCTTGCCTCCTTCCCTAAATTAGCCCAATTACCAAAACCCCAAATTCCTCATTCCTAGCATGTTCTGGGCAGCCAAAATTTAGAGAATAATCCCCAAGAGAAATTCACCCTTATTATTTAAGGAGGTTGGATAGGGATAGCAATGTCAAAACACACATACATAAGTGGGAGTCACTAATGATAACTATCCCATCTCTTTTTACTCATCTTTGAAAAGATACTTGCTTGTTGGGCTTGCTTCCAGAGACTTTACAAAGTGTTACTTCCTTAGTTATTTTACTGTGATGTAAAGGCTTATTCTTAGGGTGAAAATAGGCATACTCTGCATGGACCTATCTCTTGACAAAACAGACATAGACCAAGCTCTTAAGGATGAAACCAGGCTGGCAATCTATTTAGCTTCAAAGAGATATTAAAGCATGATCTAAACTGGGACATGAGAATTGGCAAGAATTTGGCCACTGGGAGCTTAGAGTGAGTTTCACTCACCAGCTGTGTGGCCTTGGCAAAGTACGTCATATCTCTGAAGGCCTCAGAGTTTCATCTGCAAGACAGGGGTGATAAGAGTAACTACCTCATGGCATTCTTGGGAGAAATTAATGAGGTAATGCATATAAAATGCCTACCACAGGCAAAAAGCATGTATGTGTTCAATACCTGACAGAAAAAAGTGATTATAGAAACCAGAAATATAGAAAGTGTATTATAATGTCTGTAATATAACAGTGCAGTGACAAAGGACCCTAACTGTTGAGATGAGGGAATGCAAAAAGGGATAAATTGCTATTTCAGATGTTACATTGGACACCTACAAAATTGGTTGCTGAGGAAAAAAAAAGATTACTACTTCATTTATATACAGTAGAAATATATGTAGCATGATGTTAAGATCAGCATATTTTTTCCTGAAATCAAAAATTCTTAATGTCTGAAATATTTCCCTTGCCTAACTAGAGACAGTGAAATTTAAGTAATTCTCTTATAATTTTTCTGACAATCTAATGCAACAGACTGATAAAAATCCCCAAATCAAAATTAGTTATTTAGAAAGATCACTTGAGTGCTTAACACCGTGCTAGGAGAGGATCTATAAAGATGAAAAGTGTGTAAGCAACATGAAAATAGGGCTGGGCATGCTGTGATCACCATTCAATCACTCAACCTCAAGCACTTCATCATTAAGATGCCTCTCATAAAATTCCTGCAATAGAGGAGTCAGTCTCAGAGTTCCGGACTAAGAAGGGAAGGAGAGGAACGTACAAAACATTAAGGGTAGCTCTGAGCAAGCCAACATCTTAATAAACAGCTTCTTGTTCACTGAAGTTGGGCGAAAGTCTACATTAGCCAGCAAATCAGAATGAGTAGCTGAGAAAGGGACTTACAGGCCTATTTAGATTTTACAGAAAAAACAATAGTCCCTTAGAGTGTCATAAAATAAATGCTATTATGATTTTTTTTTGGTGAAAAATATAATTGGTGTAATTGTTTTAAGAAAGTATGTTCATTTTAGAAAATGTGAAAAATATAGAAAAGAATAAAGAAATTGAAATCACCTATAATGCTACGACCTAGAAATGATCCTTATTGAGATTTTAGTGTGTGTGTGTGTGTGTGTGTGTGTGTGTGTGTGTGTGAGATACATAACTGGAACAGAGGAAGGATTTAAAGAGTGAAAGGCCATCTAAGAAACTATTGTCACCATCCAATTGCAAAGTGTCTTAGTCCACTTTTGCTGCCATAACAAAATACCATAGACTGGATAATTTAATGAACAAAAACATGAACAAGAAAAAGAAGAGGACCCAACTGGCTCTTGCCTTTTTATAAAGCATCCACTCTCGCAATAGCACACCCACACCCCTGATAATGGCATTAATCCATTCATGAGGGCAGATCCCTCATGGCTGAATCACCTCTCATTACGCCCCACCTCTCAACACTGTTGCATTGGGGATTAAGTTTCCAGCACATAGTTTTTGGCGGACACACTCAAACCATAACACAACATGGTAAGGATCAGATTCACAGTGAAAGGATTGAGGAAAGAAAAACGAGAGGATAAATTTAAGAGATAGATAGATATACAGATTTAAGAGATAGATTGGTAGGTAAGTAGATATATAGATTTAAGAGCTAAGTAGACAGATAGATAGATTTTAAGATAAATAGATAGTTTTAAGATACACAAACACACATATATGTGTATATGTAGTTTTCTTTTTAAGTATAAAAGACATCATCATTGGAATAGTTTTAATATCTCTCAGTTAAAAAGATTGGCCCAGCATGTTACTGATATAATTATAGGATCAATATTTGAGAGTATAAATTAAGATGGGAGAGATATTCTTTAAGTGTTTAAAAAAAATTGTGAAAGAAAAGCCAGTGTCTATTTTGGAGACTTAGAACTGAAATGTGGGTGGGAAATTAAGATGAGGAAAAAAGAGATTGGGAGCACTGGGGTATTTGTGGGAGCAGATGCCTGAGGAATGAATGGGCTGCCAAGAAACTGAGTGCCCAAAGTAGGGTGAAGGGAGGACAGACGTTTAAAAAGTTATCCGCAGCTGGGAAACCAAGAGGCAGGAAAGAAATAGTTTAAGGGCAGGGACAATTGCAGATGTTAGCAAGAGGAGTTCAAGTATGAATGTTGATGCTAAGACAGTTATTTACATGCTTTTGATTGAAAATGTTCTAGAGGTCACTGGAGGCAGAGCTAGAGTATTAGCGGTTAATGGATAGGACAGGTGATTAGGAAGGGAAAACAATGGATACCATAGGTTCATTAGATCAAAAAGTGCCTTCCTTAAAATTAATTCAGAGCAAAAAGTATTAAATTTAGAATAAGATTGCCTAGGACAGATGCCCAGGCATTCCACTGATGAAGTGCAGGATTTTAGACAAGTTATTGAATCTCTTTGTGCTTCAGTTCTCTTTTACAAATTGGGAAAAATAATAGAACCACCTCCCAGGGTAGATGTCACGGTTAAGTAAGTACATATGAAGCACTCAATACAGTGCCTAGAACATGGTGAATGCTACATAATTATTGGGTAGTATCATCATGACTATTAGCATTGTTATTATTAAAAGGTTAACAAGATTTCATTAGGATTAAGAACTCCAATTTAATACAACAATTTTTTTTTTTTAAAGCATTTCATGGATGCAATTACTGGGATCAGTTATAGGAAGATAATTAAGACTGGCCTTTGGCCTCAATTCATTTTTAAAAAATATTTAATCAGTTTGTCAACAAAATTTTACTGAGTGTTCACATATCTCGGGTGTTCTACCTGGAAGACCATAGAAACCAGAGCACACTGCGATTCCAGCACAGTGTGATTAGTGCCATGATAGAGAGACACAGAGCTGCTCCATGGCCACAGAGGACGGCCCTGTTGTCAGGAAGAGGTCTGTGAATTCCTGAAATACTTGAGGGAAACCAGTGAGTGGAGAGACAATCAAGAATGCAAGCTGGCCATTGAACCAGTAAGTTCAGCCAGGGAGCTCTGATCAGTGGTGACCATGCTGTTGCGCAGAGGTTAAATGCTGTGAATGCCGTTCCTGGGAAGTGCAAACTCAAGGTTAATTGGGATGTGTGTATGTGAGGGGAGTAAGAGGACTATCTCACAAGACTTTTTGGAAGAAGTAGCATTTACATGGTATTTGAGTCTCTTTCCTGTCTCTATAACAGAATACCTGAGAATGGGTAGTTTATAAGGAAAAGAGGTTTATCAAGCTCACGATTCTGGTGGCTGGAACGTTCAAGACTGAGTCTCTGCAGCTGGTGAGGGCCTCACCTCAGAAAGTGGAAGGGGAGCTGGTGTGTGCAAAGCAATCACATGGCAAGAGAGAAAGTGGGTGGTGGGCTGAGGGGTGTCAGGCTCTTTTTAACAACTAGTTCTCAAGGTAAGTAACAACTACCTCATAAGTTCAAAGTGAGAACTTGTGCTGGAGAAAGAGCATTAATCCATCCACGAGAGATTGGCCCTCATGAGCCAAATACCTCCCATCAGGCCCCACCTCCCAACACTGCCACACAGGGGATCAAACTTCAGCATGAGGTTTGGAGGGGACAAACATGCATAGCACATGGACCTTGAATGGTAAGACAGTAACGTGGAAAAATGTAAAAGAAAAGATCAGTCTGAAAAAAAAAAAAAAAAGAAGAAGACCAGGAGGAGCCAAAGGACAAAGCTGGGGTGGGTGCAGAGTGTGTAGAACACACATTAAGGTGTTGCTAGTGTGAGAATTTATTAGCAGAGAAAGGAGGAGAGAGCAATTTAAAAAAAAGGACTGGCCATTTTTATAGGGGTTAGTGGTATAGAAAAGCCATTTGTGGGTTAAGTAGTCTGACTTAGTTTTGCATTTTGTGAGTCTTAAAGATTGCTAAAAGAGTAGTGCATCACCAGAAGATAATTTGAACTTCATTATGAAGAAGCAGGCGTAAGTAGGGGGGGTATATTCGGCCATAGCTGCAATCTCGATGAAAAGCGAAGAGATAAAGTAGGGTGATTGCTTAGGGAGACCAAGACGAGGTGACCGGCAATGTCATGGTCAATGTTTAGTGATCTGCTTTGTTTAAAATTATCACAGCTACTCAAATTCATCTTTGTATGAAACACGAATGTTACATGTGCCGTTTTTTTAAACTGCAGGGGCATTGAAGAATCATTGCCTTAGAGGATATTGCTCTCTTTATACTTTTAAAGTAAAATAAAAATTTTTTAAAGTTTACCAAATTTTTGAGCACATGTCTATGAGTAATCTTAAAGTCTAACACACTCCTAGCAATTTAGAATAAAGTTTCTGTGGAAACACATTTTCCAGTCGTCTATAATCATCTACAGTCTGCTTTGTATCGTGCACTGAAATATTTAAGTGTGTTGATGATATTCATTTTCCCTTGCAATCTGGTTTAACTGGCAACTGGCAAAACCAGTTAAAATTAAGAAGATGGATATTTTGAGCTAAACTACAAACAATTCTGCTACAAATAGAACATGATAACTGAATTGCTATCTTTCATGCCTTGCTCTTTAGAATCTGGATAATGGGGGATGAAAGAGGCTACAACTCTCCTACATAGACTGAAACAAAAAAGAATCAATAAATTGGCTCCCCCTCAACATCTGAAGTTTCCTCCAGACATATCACAGATCCAAAAAGAAAGTTAGAGCTGGAATAAACATTATACTCAACAATCTCGACACCTAATATGTTAAGCAGGAACTTCTCTTTAAACTCTATAAAGCCTAAAAAGAATACACTAGTTAAAGTGCACATTTAATCCATCACAGTGTGAATATCACCCAGGGGTACTAGACCATTAATCTGAACCAGCTTCAGCAGTTAATAAAAAGATTTGGTATGTCAGTCAAACAGAATGTTTCTCTAAATTTAACTATCATTCAGACCTTAGAATCTCTTTAAACTAACAACAAAAAAAATCAAAGCTATCTTAGAGAGAAGATGGAAGAGGAGCATCTGCTCTGCAAAACATCCCACCACAATTGGCTTGGTTTCTCTGCTAATAATGCTTCACGTCAGGTTGGGGGTTTTAACAGCTAAGCTTTCAGTACTCACTCTGGTGTCTTTGTAGGAAGATGGCCCCCCTGGTGGCTACAAATCTATTTTTAAAGAAAAGTAATTAGATATAACTGATTCTCAGAAAAGGATGGAGAGGGTTATAATAAAAATACTTGAGATCCAAAGCCAAATGTTTTTTAGTGTTGGCTGTTCTTTCTCTTCAAAATTTTAGTTATTTCATACACACGGGCAAGGACCATCACTGTCAACTTTAATATCGATGTATCAGACTGCATGAGAGGACCCAAAAGCAAAAGCAAAATTGTGTCCCAAGACTCTAATAAGAGAAAGAAGCCGGGGCGGGGGTGGGGGGGAGAGATTTAAGTAGTAGATTAGTCTTTGAGGTAGAATAATCCAGATTTTCAGTCTCTTGCCTACCACCAAAGAGTTTCAAGAAAACCAGTCTCACTATTGCAAGAAGGGACCACAGAGAAAGGGTCTTGGGATAAGCTCATGGGAGAGGTGCTTCTCCTCCCATTCCTATAAGGAATCATGTCATAGCAGTTTTCAATCCAAACAAAATGTGAAAAAGTATTAATATTGATGAGTTTTATCTCACTAAGGCAGAAAGTCTATAATAATCAAAGTCCTACTGGTTCTTACCATATCTTGTCTAGTAAAAGCACCAGTATCTATTTCATCTCATTATTTTAGTCCCCATAACGTTAAGTCCAGTGAAACTCAATATGTAATTAATTAGATATAATTATAATTGATTGCAGTGAATTCAGAAATTATGTAACAAGTATGCTAAGTGAAAAATCAAGCCCTTCTCCAATTTAAACCTCACAGAACTCTCAAAATTTGTATCTGATCACTCCCTAAATGATTCCCCACCAGACAGGCCAGCTCCAGCCTTTACTGGAACATTCTACCTGCTTAGAAGGAGAATGGCCAATTCTCCCTCTCAGTTCTACACAGGGTTCACTGAAAATTTCTTCTTCTCTAGGAATTCTTGACCTACAGGAGTCTACACCTTTCCCTACTTTCTACTGGAGTTATGACATAGATTGTCTTTTGTCAGTTACCCATTAACTGCTTGACAGAAATTCTTAGCTCCTCAATTAAACTGTGTAGTCTTGAAGACCAGGATGAATGATTCATCTTTTTTTCTACACTTGCACAAAGGTGATATTCATTAAATGCTGCTGTACCAGTTAATTAATGAGTTAAATACATTTAAAGAAAAACAAATAATTCATCAAACTATACATATTAATTAAGACTCTACCTTGTACAAAGTATAATCCTATGTACAAAGGAAAATATATGTATACACACAAACACACACACATACACCACACGCACACACACACCCACACACACACACACACCAGGGTCTCAATCATATAGTTTTATTTTATGCTTAGGAAAATAAGACCTAGACTGATACAAGATAGCCAATAGTGTATAGATAGTAAGTATAAAATAGGCAATTAAAACTTATAAGCATAAATTTTAATTTGTACATTATAATTTATATATATTTGAGTATAAGTGGAACTGTGAAAGTAGGTGGAACGAGCACTCCAGGTAGGATAATTCATTGTGCAAAGATTCATCCCATCACAAACACATTGTCAGGGCTAATCCAAATCTTTGGAGTTATGTCCTATTAAATTGTTGGTTGATTTTACTAGCACTAATACAAAAATGTTATAATGATTTTATATCGAGAGAATATATATATTTTAAGTTGGATATGTTAGAAGCAATTAAAATCAATATTTTCATAGCACTTCTGCAAAATAGACACAACATTATTGTAAAACAAAGAGTAAGAACTACCTCAAGCAAGTGAAATACTATGTTTGCCTTCGTAGAGTATACATATGTCTACATGTGCATAGCATTTATTATTGCAGATTTTGAGAAAGATAGCCTAACTGATCTCAGTTTTGTAACATCACAGAACTGTGCATTTTCTTCACCTGTAAAATAAGAGCACTAGAGGTGATGGCTGAGGTTCCTTTAAGCTGCTTTATTTGTGCAAAATAAATACCAGAGGTACCCCCTGCCTAGAATGAAATGCCTCCTAGCAGTTCACGCTAAGTAATTACTTTTATATAATACACTCCATCTGAAGAACTCAAGGCTCTCTGAGTTTTTAGTCTATCTAATTGTTAGAAAATCTCCATAAGATGGGCGTTATTATCACCACTCTTTAAGAAGTGAAATGAAGTCTTAGAGAAATGATGTTGCTTATTTATGGAAGGGCAAAGAAAAGAAAAGCAGGCAGAGCCAAGAATAAGCCTGACATCCGTGGGCGATTTCATTTGCTATACCATATAAGCTTCTCAAGAAGAACTTGACTGTAAGTATCACTTTTCTGGGTTCAGAAAAAAAGTGGATGGAAACACAGAGATAAAGTCTGGATCTGCTCACTGGAGAGAGAGACAGCAGCTCTCTAGCTAAACCCGGGTGATCCTTACCACTTAGATGTCCTAGAACAATGCTCTTAAGTTCAGACAATGTATATAAAGAATACATTTTGACTTAAAGCCTATGGATTATTTTATTTGTGTGTTATTTTAATTTTTCAAGGACAGAGTTTGACTTTAAAAAATGATTGTTCAAAAAATAAATATTTCCAAAATTAAAAAAAAAAACAAAAAACTATCCTAAGTAGTGAGCCAGTCAGGTAAAAGTTGTTAAATTTCCTGGAAAAAGGGCATTGTTTCTATTTCCCTCCTTGAAATAAATGACTGGATTGTGCACTTCTCTGGGCCCAAGACACTCACTTTCAGGACTATGTCTCTGAGAATTAAGGTCAGAGAATTCCAGGCTTGGAATGTAACTTACACATCAGTTATCATTCTCTCAATTTTACAGGTAAGAAAATAGCACAAGGCATAGAAAATTCCCTGATTTTGAAGCCAACCAGAATGAATTCTGAAATAGAGCTCTGTCAACTTTATCACTTGTGAAATCTGGAGTACGATGAGTAACTTCTCTACCTTCCCCTATCCGCAAAGCAGAGATAGCAATGCATTACTCCCGTGAATATTTCAGGCATTAGATGAGATTATTATGTAAAGGAGCTATCTCAATGGGAACATTTAGCCTCCTTGTCTAATTATTGTTAACCTGGAGGGTTTGGGTGATGGTACTTCAGCTAATTCATAGAGTCTACTAGGGAAAGTGTTCAGGGCTTTGAGTCTAGTCTCATTTCCTTATAAAAAATGGGGCCTCTACAGAAGGACCACAGTTAGCATTTTGCTACTAATCCTGAAACAGTTCTAAGGTTTGTCTTTAACCATTCGATTTATTAGACTGAGCAAAGACTAAGGGCCTGGAGTGAATTACTAAGGGGGATAAATTAAGCAGAAAGAAATTCATTGTTATGCAAATGCAGGCTAAAAAAGACTTTGTTTTGCTTTGTTTTGATGAAGGAGCTAGGTGTGTGGGTTCTAGCACACCACCACAGCAGAGGCTGCTTCCACCTCAAGGCTCACCTCCATGGAGGAAGGCCTACGGTAAGTAACCCTAAAGCAGCTAGTGAGTTTAGCATTTTGTATTGTGTGAGAAAGCGTGTAAGAAAGAAGGGCAAGCACTTCCATTGGACTGTCAAAGCAAAACTTGCAATGATTTTATGAAATTTTGCAAAAAAAAAAAAAAATAACTGAGGTGACGGATGTATTAATTAGCTTGATTATGGTAATCATTTCACAATATGTACACATATCAAAGCATCAAATAATACACTCTAAATACGTAATTTTTTGCTAATTATACCCAAAAAAGCTATAAAAAAAGAAAAGACATGAAAAGAAAGCGATTATTGATATATATGTGTAATACCAAGTACAATTGCATACACACTAACCTCACATTTGTAGATAAAAATAGATTCAACAATCAATAGCAATCCTATGAAACAAATATTCTTAAGAAATTTACATAGAATTATAGTTTATGCAATTGATATATTCTTAAACCATTAGGAGCAGAGATAATTTTTTATAAATTAAAACTTTTGTCATGCTAGGAGGGAAGACATTTTAAAAGAAATTTCCTGGTCAATCCTTCTGTAAAAGTTATTTATCTCATTTCAATATTTATTCTGTAGAATACTGTGTAAACTGGTTCACCCTGAAACCCACTGTTTGTTAATGAATTCTTACTTGTCAAAAAGTAAACTCCTTTAGGGCTTAAAATATTGCACCAGACAATTAAATGGGCAAGGGAGACTTTAAGGCTATGAGAATAAAGGAGAGAGAGAGGCTGGAACTCAGTCCTCAACTCCACAGATAGAAAGGGCTGGAGAGTTTTTAAGAGCTGAGATTGGGGTTGGGGGAGAGAATCTCTGGACATTGTTTGCTAATTGGCCTCACCCAAAGGAAAAGTAAATTTTCTCCTATCTTTAGGGCCCTGAGGTAGTTTTACAACTTGGAAAAAGTTAGGCTCCTAGCCTGGCACAGAAACTAGGAGAGAGGGTGCTCTGTTCCTTAATGATTACGTTTCAAAAAGGTGGCTCCCAGTCTTTGAGAAAGATAGCCCTGGGTTGCAAAACTGACACGAGGTTTTAGTAAGATTTACACCTCAAAGGGGGTAGAGGAAAATTTACAGTTGCAATTTTTCTAAAGTAAGTATTTTTATAAAGAAAGTAAGAAGCCTAGAGGCAGGGAGAGCCTGGCTAATGTTTAGCAAAGCTGAAGGGAACATTAAGGCCTCTGTGGTCAGACGCATCACAGGGGCTTTGAATGTGATATTAAAATCTATGATATTTCAGTATGTAGAATATGTCTTGGGGTCTCCTTGTAGTGTCCCATCTGACACCCCAATACCTCCCTGCTCACTTATCCCCACAGACAGCACACTCCCCCTTAAACACACCTGCCAGTCACTCCTACCTCACCTTCCTCTTTCCTTGTGAAGCCCTCAGGCAGGAAACATTCTAATTTTGTTCCTCAGTGAGGCCTCCTTGCCTCTTGCACCTCATCTCCGTTCTCAGTGGGATGCCTGATGCCCTAACCTCTGTGCTCACACCCTAATGGAAGGTTCATGGTAGATTCGTATCAGCCTTCTAAGCGTACCTGTGTATGTACAGGGGACATGTGAGCACAATATCTGACTCACTAGACAGCCCTTTTTAGAAATGAACAAAATTGGTGCTTGCGCCATGTGGACAAGGCAGATGATTTGAGTCACTGGTAAGGTGGAGGTGAGTGTGGATTTCAGAGCCTCCCCTAAGTTTCAGCACACTGCTTTCCCTGCGTGACAGACCCAGGTGTTCTTGAAAAAAACAATTGTGCCACCAAAACAAGCCAGGTGACTGCAAGTTGGTGCATCACTTGAGCCCTGCACTGAAGGGAGCGCAGGCAGAGGGGGGACAAGAATATGTAGAGATGCTGGGAACGTTTTCAGGCCTTTCTCCTTATGTATATTTTCTCTTATTGTCATCACCACACTCACTATCTTCTCATACAAACTCATTTTTTAAAACATAAAATAAATAAACATTTTTATGAATAAGTACCAAAGGAGATATCAGACAGGTCCAATATAGACTCAGAGTACACGTCATCAATCGAATCAGGGCCCCTCTCATTCGCAGCACACTGTGATGTTGGGGCTCGAAGAGCAGTACCCCAAAATGAAGGCCTCGGAAGCAAAAGCTTTTCTCTAACTTTCTCATGTCCTCCTGCCTCTCAGTCTCATTCTCCACTGAGCCCAGTCATAGAAACCAGAATCCCTCTTCCCCAAGGTGGGTCATAAAAGCCAGAACCACTTTACCCAAAAGCTGGCCATAAAACTTAAGATTATTATGCTTAAAAACTGGCCATAAAGAAATTATCTGACCTACCTTGTCTGACTGTAGGTCCTAAGACCCCCATTCCAGTGGGGGTCCTGCCCCACAGCCAGGAGAAAGGAATGCTGCTCAGAGAGGCCAAGAAGATTCTAGGCCTTGCTGGGTTTCCCCATTTGGTCTCTTAACATTAGATCACACTCTTTTTGTCCAATCATATTTCTACAAGGCTGTGCATACTTTGTTACATCTAAGCATAAAAATGGACTATTTCTCTTATATCTTTGTGTCTTCATTCTGAAGGCTCCCATGTACATACATTGAATACGTTTGTATGTCTTTTCTCCTATTATCAACCTGCCTTACATCAGTGATTTTCAGTAAACCTTTAGGAGGCCAAGGGCCTTGGTCCTTACAAATAATTTACGAATTTACACTTTGTCCCATTCAACAATCCTCTGCTTAAGAGCTTGGAATAAGAAAACGAGGCACCCCTTCCTCCCCCAAAATAGGATTAAGAAGATATCACTAAAGACACAAGCAGGGAGGACCCCTTTGTAAAATTTCCCTTTAGGACCCTGAAGTTTATATTTTCTCCCATTTCTATGAGTTTCGCATTAATATCATGACTCTCTGCTTCAGATTTTATAAATAATTATTTGTGAATATATCAATAGCCATTCTCCTTTACGAGAATTACAAATGTCAACAATGTGTTAGGAAGTCTACAAAATCCCCAGAGAGATACCATGGAAAACAGCAGCCTCTTCTTATCCATGACTCAGTGTTCCTCCAGCAGCCAGGTCAAGGTCATTGATCTCATCCCTAGACATCTGCCCTCCACACAGTATTGGGCCAGTGCTGAGGTTCAGTGTTATTGGCCATCTTTTCCCTGCTGGTGAAACAAGGCCTTCAGAATAATGCAGCCCAAGTGTCTGCCAGCACTTACACTTCTCCCTGGAGCTGGGAAGAAAACAGAAATTGTATGTCATCACTCTCACCAGCAGTGTAACCAGCTTAGAGGTCTAAACCCGTAAGCCCTCTAAGTCCTGTAAGCATTCCCCTTTCATTATGTGCAAGCCCTCTGGGGGATGGGTGAGTAGCAGGGTAGAAATTTTGAACTTTATAGAAATAGTCAAATCAAGGAAAATAATTTATGGCTCTTTTCCAGGATAAATACACACACTATTCTTCTCATGGTAATAATTACAATAATCTCATTTTTTGCCTTTTACTAAGAGTTAGGCATTGTGCTATTAATGCATTATCTATCTGCTAGGTTTTCATGTTGAAATTGGAAAGCCGACTATCATTTTAATTGGAAAACTACGTAAAATTCTAAGGCAGTATGTGACAGAGCAATGTGTAGTTTCCTGATCCTTCTGACCACCAGCCCAGGCTCACATCGCCTCTAATTCTGCCCTATACGATCTACCAGAATAGGGAGTAGTTAATTCTAGAACATTGTGCAAGAGTAGAAAGAGCAGGAGTCTGAGTGTCAGAATAAAACGGTTTTGAATGCCAACTCTGCAATATACTCAATGTATAACCTTAGACAAGTTGTTTAATACCTCTTACTGTCAGTTTTCCATTCTATAAAATATAAGAAATTGTCATGAGAGTTCTCAGTAGAAGGCCCAGGATGTATTAATAGGCTCACAGTAACTATTATTTCTTTTCCTTCTTGGAGTATGGGGCATTAAAAAAAAAACAACTATTGTTTTCTTTACCAGGGATTGAGAAAAAAACAAGCGAAATTGCTGGCATCTCGGGGGGAATAGTGTAACCAAATATAAAACTGAAAGTCACTAATTGGGAAATAAAATATAAAAGGATCTTTTTGGAAAGACACCTGAGTTAGAGCAGGTTGGAGAAAGAGAGGCAAGATGTGCGAATAAGTATTTATAAAACAATGGAGAAAGGAAAAAAAAAACGATAAGTGCTGGCTAATCTCTAAGTACAGAATCTTGGTCATCAAAATTAAAGAAAATTAGACCTTCGATTGTATCACATTATTGTTCTCTGTTCTCAATACAAATAAAAACCAAATATATTGTTTCTCTCTATAAAAAAAAAATGCAGAGGCTCACCTTAAATCAAGTCCAGTGGAAATATTATTATTTTCCTGGTAAATCTGACAACATTCTACAGTAAATGTTCCCATTGTTCTTCAGGAACAAGGTAGGGTATTTTTAAAGCCATGTACAAAATGGAAACATTTGAAACATAGTTTCTTAAATAGCAGTGTGTAGTTGCTAATGGACTATGACAAGCTATTTTTCCATTCTTCCATTTTCAATCCATATTTCTGAGTAGCTTTGTGAGATTTTGCATCAGTTTCACAGATTTCCCCAGATGATTACGCCGCGGTAATAGAATAAGAAGCGTCTGTGGCAGACTGATCATATCACAGTGTTTACCGAGAGTGAGGGACTGTCACACGCACGCTGATCGGAGAAATAAGCTTGAAGATTACTATTATTAAACAACCAACTGTTAAAAGACCCACACAAGATATTAAGGGGAAATACAGAATAAACTGGTTTTGCTGCTTAAGCCAAATATTTTGGAATTCATCCACATTAAGCTCTCACTTTTTCTCACCATGGTCCTTGATTTTGCGATAAGTTTGCATACATTATTCTTCCCTGAGGTAAATTTACTTTAATTAAATTTTACTATTAAAACGTATTAAAGCCTGTTTCTCATAATCCTTAGGAAACCTGGCGTGGAAACGCTTTGCGTCCGGAACACTTGCCTGAAGGAGCCTGGACGACTTTGCTCAGGCAGGTTTAGAGGCCAGAGAGCCCGGCCGGGGTGGGTGGGGAACCTGCGGCCAGAAGGCCACACGTGGCCCTGCACACCCCCAAGTGTGGCCCCTTAACCGAATCCAAACCTCACACAACAAAGCCCTTTATTAAAGGGATTTGTTCTGTAAAATCTGGACCCAGTCGAGGATCCAGAGGGCCACATGTACTCCTAACGCGGGCAGCTGACCTTAGTCCTTTCCTGTGCTGTTACGTAATATTACAACTCTTTATTTTTCCTTCCTATTTTATAAACAAGAACTCACACTAAAAAATAACGGGGTGTCGGGGAGTTTATTTTTCACCTGAGCTGACCTCAGAAGCTACTCACGTCCTCACGCTCTCACCTAGCACTGGCTGAGAGCCTACTGTGTGCTGAGTATCAGGCTGGTATCTGAACACACAGAGGTGAGTGAAGCCGCAAAATTATGGTCTCATCACGCAAAGGTCCTGCCTTGATACCTGTCTCATACTGACAGCTGGTCTTGAAGAATGAGAGCTGCAAGCTCTGCTAGTCATTCTGAAGAGAGGAAATGAAAAAAAAAAAAATGGGTTGGGTCATAACAGGGAAACCATTCTGACGAAATAAATGCTAAAACTGAAACTCTGTATTTGAAGGTAGTTTGTAATCTTTTTATTTCCACACGATCTTTCCTCTGATGGGCTAACCGAGTGCTTGTTTGATCTGTAATTGCCAATCATCCGTATTTCAGTATTTAACAGGTAGAGACCTGCTCTGTTCTCGGAAACCACACTGAGAGTTTAAAGCACTAATCAGGATGTAGGAAAACAAACCAGTCACCCTGCACTGGAAACGGAGAAGTGTTTTCAGAGCCACACTTCATGCTGGGAGGTCATTAGCAGCGCGTCCACCCACAGCAAAGTGTCTTGCCACAGGTAATAATGGCTGTAGTTATTCCTAATGTTTTCCAAGTGTAGCATGAATGAATGAGCCGGTGTTTGTGTCTGGTCAAAGCAAAGGGTCTTTGGTTGTTGTTTATTTTATTCTACGCTTCTTACTTAAGCAGCACAGAGAGCTCTTCATAAACTTCTAAATAACTCATATGAAAACTAATCTAAAATATGGACACCGATACAAGTGTCTAGACAAGGCTAAGTCACGCCCAAAAAGAAGGTTCCCAAGTCTTCTGTGTTGGTAACTTTATAGGTCACGATATAAAGCATTTCTTCTTCAAAAAGTGTCCCATTTACGTCCCTAAATTATTTCCAATTTACCTCTCTATGCTCTCATTCCTCTACAGTACTGTCATCTAGTAGAACCCAGTTAGCTGGTGACGTCACCCAACTACTTTACTATCATCCAATCGTTGAAACAAAAACAGACAGTTTTATACTCCAGCTCAGTAACCTAATATCTAGTACTAGGTAAGGTGTCTTGTTTCTCTAGGCCTTAGTTTTCATCTCTGTAAAATGTAGCCAAGAAAGAGATGTTCTTTGCAGAATAAGAAGAGGCTAGATTACGCTATGATAACAAAATCCTTCACTCAGGGGCTTTAAACAATATAACTTTATTTCTTATTTATGCAAAGTCCTCTGTGGGACCAGAAGGCTTCTCAGGGATCCAAGGTACCTCATAATTTTGGCCCTACTATCTCAACACAAAGCTGCCCCTTAGATTTCCATGAGAGGAAGAAGTAGAGGGTCTTCACTGGCAATTGAGTGCTTTAGCCTGAAAGTGGTACAGGTCACTCCTCTGCTCTGTTCAGTGCCTGGAACTAAATAAGTAGCTTCATCCAACTACAGAGAGGCTAGAAAGTGCAGCTTGCCGTGTGCCAGGAAAACAAACAAATATTGGGGAGCATTAGTAATACTTATGTCTACCAGAGCTGTTGTTAAGATTCATGAGGTCATAGATGGAAAAGCTCCCAACATACTTCCAAAAATGGTAGAAGCTAAATAAATGGAAGACATGATGATGAGGATGATGATGAGGATGATGATGAAGATGATGATGAGGATGATGATGACGATGATGATATCAACAACGACGACAGGGAATAGGTGGCTCACTATGTAGGCAAGTAAATTGTGAGCCTATCATCCAATTATTCAAATATTCACATTGTTTATCACATAAAACATGAATTTTTTGTCAGTTCCAGTTTTAATTTCTATTTCTACTACTGATGAGAGAAGAGCCTTCTGACCAAAGCTGTCCTGACCAGTAAGAATAAGGTCAGAATAAATAAAAATTCCATCTAATTCCTCTATGTTTTTACCCTGTCATTATAGGCAATTCCTAACATGCCAAGTTGTAATAATCTTTCACTGATGGGAACCCTCTTGTCTGTTTCCTGTGCACTAACCCCCAAGTAAACAACTTTGTACTGGTCCATGTTTCAAGACCCTGTTAGCTTACTTGATAATGTTATTCTCTTAAATTACTAATCAGAGTGCCTCTCCTGGGATCAAATCCATTTTTCTCAAATCCTAAGTGAAATTCTGTTCTGCAAAAGCCATTTCACACACCACACAACTACAGCAGTGATTTTTCAAACGTGAGGGTAGGGAAGCTTGATGTGATTGAATATGCTCTCCATAATTTTTAGGCAGCTCTTTCCCTCTCCACACAAGTACAGAAGGAAATGAAATTTGTTTTTAATCCTCTGAGTGGGGAAAAAGCCTCTGGAGATTATTATTATATGTCTTTCTTTTTCTCCCTATTCCATCCTCCATCATATAAAGACTTTGCAGTCTTTGCCAAGGCTCTACCCTATGTGTTCTTTTGCTGAGGGGTAGGTGGGAAAATATATAAACAAATTATTTATTTGGGCCGTTTGGATACTTTTTCAGAACTGGTCTCTCAGTGACAGTATCTACCGCTGACCAAACACTTTCAGATTGAGGATGTGACTTTCTTGCCTTCCACCCTAAGGGCTGCGTAGGTAAGCAAAGATAAGGAGTTATTTCTCACTCCTTGTTTGTCTCACCCTTTATTTTCTTACTACCTTACATCTGTCAATCACGTTCTAATTTATTAGTCCCCAGAGACAGCTCTAATAGGCTTTCTATAACCAAGGAATGGGAATCTACTGTCTTTGACCCCAAAGCGGCAGCAGAAGTTATGAAAATTAGATTTAACTAGCACAGTTACCTAACCCTCTGACCTGAGTTTTCAGCCTCCCTTCTCTCTCTCCTCCCACCTGAAAGGAGAGAAAGGACCACAGTTAATTTGTCATGCTAACTCTTAACGTCCATATGCTTCATTTCTTCTTCCGTGGCTGCCCTCCTCCCTCATTTTCCAAGCACTCTAAGCCATTCTTAAGTTCCCCCACAGATTTAAGCAAGTACTTAGCAAGCTGGCAATTTTCCAGGAAAATCCCACTCTCCCTACAACTACACCAGAAATGGGTATGTCTGCTTCTTTAATCCCTGGAGTTGGAGCACCATCCAGAAATCCATCTGTTTAAGGCCAGTCTCCCAAACTGGATATGGAGCACTGCTCCAAGCATTAATAACAGAAACCCAGATGTATAATTCTGTGCCTTACTTTAATCACACCATACCATGTAGATTTGCAGAGGTTGCTTGCCTGCCTGGTTGCAACTCTCCTGTGCGTGCTCATTTGCTCCACGGTTACAGGGGAATAGTTGGTAAAAGCCACCTACGTGGCCGGAGCCTATTCTAGAAAACTCCTGTGCCTGGGGGCGTGGAGCCAGCCCATCAGCACCACAGTGCCTTGGGTGTTACCGACAGGTCTCAGGTGGGGGAGCCTCACTGACTTTTAACCCTCCCTCCAGGAGGAGGATTTCAATGCTCTGACTAAGCATGACAGGTCTCTGCCTTCAAGATAAACTGGCCACCTCCCTTTCTCCTTCTGGCTAAATCAACACAAACAGTGTGAAAATGCACAGTCCTTTTGCACCTCCAGTGTCACTGAGGCTGCAGTATATATCTGTACTTGGGCAAGCCTGGTTTCCATTCCCTGAACCCGCACCATAGTCTCTTTGAACGCATGTGCAGAGGACTTTTCCCCATTCATTTTCATCAGTCAAAAATGCAGAATGCAGGAGCCTCCGCTTCCGACATGCCCACCTATCCCAGTGCCCTGAGGTGCCACCATAGTCACTCCAGCACCTGAAGCTGGAAGGACTCCAGAGAGTTTCCTTCAGTCTTTCTCTTTCCTCTACTCTCTGCAGACCTGCCAGTGTTTACCACCCCTACAGTAAGGGCATATCATAGGTCACAATCCTCCCCTTTGCCCTTGACATTCTCTCCCCTCCGGCATCTCCGGTGTTTGGTCTCCCAGGGCCCTTTCCCAGTGTTTTATCACTTGTCTATTTGTCTGCCCCAGACTACAAGATGGGAAGGACAGAGGTTAAGTACTTCTAATAGGCTCAAAAACATCTACAGTGAACCTCCCTTCACCTCCAGCACAGACTCTGTTATTTTCAGTGATGACTCAGAGATCTGAGCTGTTTTCACCAACAGCTCCACCATTTTGAATTCCTTCTCTTTCAGCCACGCAGAGAGGAGAAAGTGAGATTGAGAATTAGATTCTGAAAACTATTTTAAGAGCTAGGCCTGGAACTGGTGCCTCAGCTGCAATGTCGCTATCTGTATACAGCTACTTGCTGGCTAGCCTCCACTATCTTTCCTCAGGTGTCACTCTCTAGGTAATTTAAGAGCCTTAGTTTCTTCTGTGAGTGCATAAATCACTGCAGGGTCAAGTTTGCCACCTAAACCACCAAGAAAGGGTGAAACCCAAACAAAGCAACATTGTTTAAATGACAACTTAGTGTCATCTCTTCCCCTTTCAGGGCCAGCAGAGACCTTTTGCAAATGCCGTCCTAGAACCCAGAAACTCCAAATGACGATAGAATAAGGGGGAAGAGCAATGGGCAGAGGAAGTGGATGTCTTAGAGCATTTGTCTCTGAAACCTCAAGCTTCTAGGCAGTGACAAAATAGATTTAAGTTTGCAGAGGTGGTAAAGACTGAGGCAGCCAGAGGAGGTGTGAAGGGCGCCATCGCCAGAAAAGCCAGAGCGCAGGCGCTGTCTCAGCCAGCCCGGCTCCATGCCTCCCGGCACTGCACACGTGCCCAGGTTTACAGAGCAACGCGGGGAGAAGCTAACCTCAAGAGCAAGGGGATTAGGAGGCTAAGCAGAGGTGAGCAAAGGGTGACTGGATAAAACATACACAAAACTTCTGAATCGAAGGGTAAGCTGAAAACGCTGAGGTTCTGTAGCATTAAATAAACCTTCTAAAGTTCAGGTGCCAATCAGGGCTTGGTGTGTAAAAGTAGACATCTCAAAGGCTAACTCTGTTGACAAATTGCTAGCATTCCCTTCCTTCAGTTAAGCCAGAATGTCATTGGAAACAATGTTACGTGCATTCCAACAAGCCAACGTCCAGGTGTGGCCAAGTGCAGGGCCTGAGAAAGCAAAGGGAAGAAAGCTTTTTAAATTATATCTCTTCATTTTCACTCTTAATTGCTATTTCTCCCTAATTTGGTTCATGTAAAAGTTAACTGCAAGCTACTGAAAATTGTGATACATCTCTCATCTACCCTGTATAATTTCAGAGATACTTATCATAGTACTGATATCATTGGATACACTGTGGCCTCTTTGAGGACTGAGTTGAGCAACTGCAAGGATTAAAATTCTATTTTAATGCAAATGTTGGGAAATAGGCACAACATTGGCATCAAATCCCAGTAAAGGTAAGGTATCATTTTTTAGAAAACATATACCATACGTGTGTGTGTATAAAACAAATATATACAATCCTTAAACACTTTTAGTGGGCTTTTTTCTCAATTTTTCAACGATCATTTTCACTAGGTAACATTTTGTGTGCACAGTGTATAGAGGCTGTGTAGCAGGTGGAAGCAGGACCTGCACATTTTTTCTGGCTTTTTGCTCCAAGATCTCAGAGTACCCAAGGGTTTTGTGAAGGACATAAAGGGGTTGGGGCTGGAGGGGGTGCTGACACGGTAAAAATGGGGACAGAGAGTGGGATCCTAGAGAAGCCGGGAGAATGGAGTGTATTACCCCCCACTACCACTGAAGATAGAACAGTTCCACAGGGCCTGGAGAAGGAAGAACACAGAGGTCTCCAGGCCCCAAGAGGCAGCCTGGCCCAGACTTCCTGGCTGTGTTGATCAGGAGGAATGGCCACATGGTGAGTGTTCAGACAGGACCCTAGGCAGCCTCACAGAAGGTTCTGCTCATTCAAGTGAGTTCGGAAGCAGTGGAGAGCCACCACTCCTGAGGAAAGCACCCGAGCAAAACACATCCTTATTTCCCAAAGAGGTTTTGCTCCTTGCAAGTAGGCAGAGTTATTGTCACCTCTCTCTCAGCAAAAGAAAACAAAAGCTGCTTTACACAATAAATCCCAGCCAGGGAACCCAGTTGTCGTCAAAAATCTGAACCAAAGCTCCCAAACATACCTGAAGTACTACAGAGGGACAGCATCCAAAGGTAAGGGTAGCAGTTGGGTTCTCAGGAGAACAGAAGAATCTTCTTTCTATGAATGCTAGCAGATTGGACGTACAAATGAACGCTCCCTTTCCTCTGCCTCAGTGGGAGCTGGGAGTCTGCCTTCCTCTGTGATATGCACATTGGCCTAGGCAAAGAATTTATGACTAAGACCCCAAAAGAAAATACAGCAACAACAAAAATAAATAAACGGTACTTCAACTAAACTGGAAAGTTTCTGCACAGCAAAGGAAATAATCAGCAGAATGAAAAGACAACCTGCGGAATGGGGTTCTATACAGCCAACAAAAGGCTAATGTCCACAATCTGCAAAGAACTCAAAGAAATCAGCAAAAAACCCCAAATAACTCCATCAAAAAGTGGGCAAAAGATATGAACAGATTTTTTTCAAAAGAAGGTAGACAGATGACCAACAAATGTGAAAATAGGCTCAACATCACTAATCATCAGGGAAATGTAAATTAAAACTATTAATGCTACACCACCTTACCCCTGTCAGAGTGGCCATTATTAAAAAGTTTAAAAAAAAAAACAATAGATTTTGGCATGGATGCAGTTCCACTGTTGATAGAAATATAAATTAGTACACTCGCTACGGAAAATAGGAGGGAGATTCCTCAGAGGACTAAAAGTAGACCTACCATTTGATCCAGCAATCCCACTACTGGATATCTACCCAAAGGAAATGAAGTCATTTTATTAAAAATATACCTGAATGCTTATCACAGCGCAATTCACAATCACAAAGATACAGAATCAACCTAAGTGCCCATCAACTAATGAGTGGATAAAGAAAGTGTACACACCATGGAGTACTACTCAGCCATAAAAATGAATGAAATAATGTATTTTGCAGTAACTTGGATGAAACTGGAGATCATTATCCTAAGTTCAGTATCTTAGGGATGAAAAAACAAATACCACATGTTCTCACTTATAAGCGGAAGCTAAACAAGAGGTATATATGGTCACAAAGTGGTGTGATAGACATTGGAAAGTAAGCAAGGGGGAGTGTGAGAGGGTGATGAGGGATACAAGTCTACCTATTGGGAACAATGTACACTATTCTGGTGACGGGTGCACTGAAAGTCCTGACTTTGGCATTATACGACTCATCCTGTAATAAAAAAAAACACTTGTACCCCCTAAATCTATTGAAATTTTTTAAAAAGAACTTTCTGGAGGAGGATAAAAGAGAGAAATCAGGGAGGATGCAGACCGTAGGGACACAGTTATCATTCACGGAGGGTGAGGAAGACTCCAAAAGGTTGCCCCATATCTCCTCCCGACAAAATGCACCTGGAAGGTTATTTCTTAGAAAAGCTCACTATCTGCCACTCACAGTATAAGCTTTGTTCTGAGCTTTGCCACCCACTGTAGGTGGTAATTAGGCAATGAGTCCCAGGTAGGTACCACCTACATCCATGGGTCCTCATCCTTGCAGAGGATCCAACACTATGAGGATGGAACATTTCTTTCTGTGGAAAAATAAAAACTACATTAGATTCCATTGTGGCATAAACAAGATATGGATTGACATGAGAAATTTACTTTTCAATAACCATAGAGGTATGGAAATATCAGCCTCTTTGAAAACTGCACAATGGTTTCTGTGCCCTTAATTGTGACACTGTCCATTTCTACAAGCCATATGGTGTGTGTGAGGCTAAAATTAACATCACTGTCTAAGCAACATCAAAGATTGCAAAGATAAAGTAAAAGTAGCATAGGAAATAACTAAAAAAGAGCAAATTGGGAATTTCTCCCTAGTATAGGGTAGACCTTTTTGTCTGAAAACATACAGCGATGGCTACCGGGCCATGGAGGTTAGAGTGAAAATTTCAAACACTCATCTGGCAGGAGTCCCTAGGTTGAGAGGGAGAAAGTAGGGGAGACACAGTGTGCCGAGAGAAAACCTAACTAATGATGAAGAAAGACAGAAATTTTCTACTCCGGAAACAAACCAAATCTTGAAAAGAATATAAAATCAAACACATTTTTAGACCCAGTTTAGAGAAACTGGAGAGCTCCGAAGACAAAGCGGAAACAATCGGGGTGAGAAGTACCCAGGAAAGGACAATAACTAAGATGCTTTTCATTAGTAAAAAGAGAGACTGCAAATTAGGAATGCCATCCTCCGCCTGCTTAGGAAGAAATAATTGTCTACCCTTCCACAGTTGAACTTTCAGTTCGCAGTGATGGTGAAATAAAGAAATTCACAGACAAACGAAGACTGAGAGAGCAGTACTAATGTTTGAGGAAGACAAATTGATAGGCAGGAGTGGATTCGAAGCAACACGGAGCACGGAAAATGCGCACAGGTTATTCGTGCATGTTATTCACTGATAATGAATCAAAAAGTTGCTATGAAACTATAAGAACAGACGAGAGATAAAAATTCTAAGTTATGTTTTTTTTTTTAATTCCCTGAGTACTAGTTAATATATCTAATCTCACTAGATCATGGGAAATAATGGTGAACGAATGTAGCAAAGGGAGAATAATTAGTAGACCTTTGGTGCTCTCTCATGACAGCACTTTTGTTGCTACTGAGGGTTTTGCGCTTGTGTACGTGTTTGTATGCAGCAATTGAGGGTAAATTTTAAATATTTCTAATATGAATGGCAGTCATGGAGAGCATCTGAGCACAGAATGATGCTGTCAGTTTACAAAATTGTCTTAGATGTCAGGATTTGGGAAGACACACGTTACAGTGTTGGGTTACATGGGGAACTTCAGGAAATATCAGGTGAATCTATTTTGTGCTTTAAAAATACGGTTTGAAAAATTGTAGTAGCCCAAAAAGTCAGCCACATTCGAGAGGTCATATTCAACTGTAGCATAGAACCTACCATACGGAAGAATCTGTCTTTTTATTTACATTATACTCAAGATGAGTTTTCATTTGGATAAATGATCCTAGAAAGTTGATTTTGCTTTTTTTGTGAAGCAGCTGCAGGGAAATTAAGACGCCATATAACACTATTGGGTTAAAGAGTGTCCCCCAAAAACTCATGTCCACCCAGAAGCTCAGAATGTGGCATGATTTGGAACTCGGATCTTATCAAATGTAATTATTTAAAATGAGGCCATACTGGATTAGGGTGGGACTTACTCTAATGACTGGTGTCCCTATAAGAGGGAAACCTGGACACAGACACACACATGGAGAGGAGACAATGTAAAGACAGACACACAGAGAAGATACCATGTGCCGACAGAGGCGGAGATTGGAGTGCTGGTGGTAGCGTCTATAAACCAAGGAATGCCAAAACTTGCTGGCAACTGCCAGGTGCTAGCAGTGAGGCAAGAAAGGGTTTTTCCCTACAGCCTTCAGAGCATGGCCCTGCTGACAAACTGATTTCAGACTCTGGCCTTCAGAACTCACAGACAATACTATTTTTTTCCACTGGGTGGTTTTAAGCCACCCGGTTTGTGGGACTTTATTACAGCAGCCCTAGAAAGCCAACCCAGAGGGCAAGCATTGCCCCTATAGGAGCACTGTTACCTTTACCTTAAGGAGGGAGTCATTTCTCTTCCCTCACTCCTGAGTTAATCATCAGTGTTCAGCTTTATTTAAAACAGCTTCTCAATCTCCTCGCCTGAATTGAGGCAACCCTAAAATGGGTTTTCCAAACACAAACCCAAGATGAGGCTCAAATCAGAATGAAGATAAACAACATTTTACAACAATAGAGATTAGTTTATTCAAATCAACTGCAAGCTTTGTGCTCCTTAGGATCAAATGGTCATTCTAACCATGTAGAATTTTCACAGGAGGTATTTGCAGAGGACTCCTGGAAAGGTCTCTGGAAAGCAAACGCCCTGCTCCCTCATAAAATAAATAAGGATACAAAGGCACTCTATCACAGACAAAACAATCGTATCACTCTCACCAGCAGTCTTCCATGGGATAGTCATTTACGGCTATTCCACTCAAAAAAAAAAAAACCCTAAATCTGAATACAGTGGACAACAGCCAATGCGATAGTCCAGGAAGCCATATATGGCCACATAGGTGCACAGATCTCTCAAATGCTGATTTTCCAATGCAGGAAATCCCAGGAGAAATACATAAGCTATGACTGAAAAGGGGGTAATTTGTCAGGTAAAAAGAGAACATTTATTTTTGAGAAATAAATTGGAGAAAATCAATTCATTCGAAGATATTATGAGTCATTTCAGTTATTTGCACTCACTTGCTTAAGGATGTGGGGAAAGGTAGGTTAAACTGAGCCTTCACTAATAACTGATAGTGAAGATGGACTGATTTCACAATCCTTGACCTGTATCCTCCAAGTTGTTCAAGGAAGTCCCCCAAGGAAGAGCAAAGTCCAGCACAAGGACAGTGCCAAAGTTGTGGTGAGTAGACACCAGCCCTCCTGTGATGTTCTTTCACACTTCCAAGAAGTGTCATGTGGTGGAGAGCTCCAATTTACTTTTTGTGTACTTAATGAAATGAAATACCATGCTTGATTAGCTTTGCAGGGGTGTAAAAGAACCACACAAAGCAGAATCTGGTTTGGTCGATAGCTAATTATTTTATCTGTTGCACAGGGCTTTCTATAAGGCCAGAGAATCCTGTCATAGCCACCATCCTCCTGCTAAAAAAAAAAAAAAGTGTTTTAAAAACTAAAATTTCCTAGAGTTAAGCCAGCTCTCTTGTAAGAATAATTGGATAGTAGGTCTTTCTTTAAAAATACATGTACTGTATCAAAGCAGGGTTGCATTAGAAATTAGAGACTGCTACAAACTTAGTTACAAACTGCAGTTAGCTTTCACTTTATATCAATGCCCAGAGACACACGGAACATCTTCCAGCTTTGCGCAACTTTGAACATTTTTGTGTTCTGAAAAGCTGCATGTATGCTAATAAAGACCCATGGAACACACGTTTGCATGCTGTTTGACTGTCAGACTTTGTTGTGTAGAACGTATCAGGAAAGTATTCAGGAAAGGGCAACTAATAGATGTAGGCATTACAAAATCAATCGACTGCAGTTAGAAAGGAGGATCCCAGTACCTACTAAAACCAAGGGATTGCCCTAGGAGTGCTGGTTTTCCTGCTGGTCAAAACCAAGCCTCCTGACTCTGGGTACAAAGTTCCTCTCATTACATGTTAAATCCTCTTGGAAATCCTACTACAGGAAAAAGAAAAGGTAAACTTTTCAGGTGACCAGCCAGCAAAAGAGTTTTGTTTTCCAGAGAGAGATCATGGAAAGCTTAGGTCAACTCTAAATCTGCCAGTGCCTCTTCCATCCCCGGCCCAGTCCTGCCTCCGCGATCTCCTGCATCTAACCACTGAAACTTGTGTTAGTTCTCAGCAGATTTTAAATGTGTGTTGACCTGTCTGCCTCCCCTGTGAGGCAATGAGATTCTGGGACTGTTACTCATCTTTTCATCCATCACACCTCACCCAATATTTTGGCATGAAATCAGGGCTTTTAAATAAATGGTGCTTTTAAATAAATGTTTAAAATCACAGATTTAGAGAGTACACATACATGAAATGTGACCATATGTAGGGAGCAGATATCCATAAAAATACACAAACAAAAAATTAAAAGTAATGGCTCCAGGTATGTTGTGTTTGATATATAAGGATTCTTTGCTCCTTTTCTTGGAATGTTTTCATCTCTTAAAACAGTAAAAGTAAATGAATGAGTGGTGATAAAGAGAAGGTGAAGAGAAAAATAAAGAGACGATATCTTTTCTTCTTCTTGATTTGAACAGTAACCGTCTATTTTCTCTCTGCCCAAATATCCCACTTTCCTTCTATCCACGAGATGACTGAGATTTCTTTCTCAGGTGTCTTCCTCCTTCCTCACATTGTAAGAAACTTCAGTGGTCCTTGTCATTAGGCTTAGTGCCCTGACCCTACCAAACATTTTTGTCAAATTTAAGTCAGTAGCGCACCTAAATTAGGAAAGGTTTAGGGTAATCTAAGCCAGGCTGTATGCAAATAAGAGGCCAGATTTAAGGCTGTTCAGGTTCAGGCTCCGTGCCAGGTGGGCATGATCCACGCTGAAGACCCGGAGACTCTCACACTCCCTGGGTTACTCACTTCCATTGCTTTTTTGCAGCATTCACTGAAATTAACAATTTATTCTCTTTTTTCACTTAGAGAATGGAAAACACCTGGTCCCAACCCCTGGGCATGATCAACTCTCCTATAGTGCATTCTAAAAATGTTGATTAACCATCTCAAATTCTCTCTTTAAAGTAGCTTATCTAGGAAAAAATTAACCTTACTTAGAGAGTTTTTCGTAATTTATTTTCCAGATTTGAATGTTACTTATGACTGTGGTATGAACTCGCTTCAAATTTTCTACTTCAAGTGTAGAGCCAAGAATTGAATGCAGAATTTGTGTGTGATCAATACTAATTTAAAAAGAATTATCCGCATCATTGTTGCATTCTGCACTTGAGGTTATACTTCTAACTCTCATGATTCTTATAGTAACAGAGTGCACTTCTGCTTCTTAGTTTACTATAGTTCACTACAGTGCTTCCAAGCACTGCCAGGGTTATAAAGAGCTTGCACGTGCACTACGAACAGAAATACTAGTTTTAAAATCTGAATGTCAATATAGAAAAAAAGACTCGGATTAGATTGATTTATTTTCAACTTTTATATGGATAGCATTATCTTTAATGAACAATTCTGCTCAGAGAACTTTACCTCTGTACCTTTACTCAATAACAGATAATACAACTTTAATTTTTTTGGTGATTAGTTGTTGATTAACTTGTGTCCACTATCTGGTCCCCTGGGTCATCAGCAAACTCCGCTACATGCAAAGAGGAATAGACAAAGCTCGAGGCAAATGCCTCCGTCAGCCAGCCTTTGCGTGTCAGCAGCGCTTAGAAAGGTCAACTGTGCAAGGAGTTGGGGGACCGTGCTGGGAGTTGACATACTACCCTCTCTCAATTAAGAGAAAAGGTAAGTTCAATATTTCGTTAAATCATGAAACAACAAAAAAAAGTTTTTTAAGCTGTTGTAAAGAAATACTTCTCTGGCTGCATATTTTTTCATCAATATTCAATGTGTGGACTTCAAATACTATTACATTTCTGATAATACAGTGCTTAAATGTTTAGTTTCTTTGCAATCTAAAAGCTCCCTCTTCTGACCATGTGAAGTAATTCTTTATATCTTCTCTATATAATCTTCATTTTAAAATTTTTTTATTGTTTTAATATATTCTTTTAAAAGCTTTTGTAAGTCATCATAATAAGAACAAGCAAGTCTGATATATAAAATACAGCTTATGCTCAAATCTTGACCTGAAAACATATTAATTTTAAGTTTTACATTATTTTTTCTTCCAAAGTTATAGTAAGTAGTATTTCTGAGAAAATCAGAATCCATTGTTTTAAGTAGCAATTACAAGCTGATTTTTTTTGAAGTTTTGAGAAAGAATGTTCTCAACACAAAACAATGACCAAATAAAATCACTGTACTGCTAACCAAGGTTTAATCAATAAAAACATCAGCATTAAAAATATATATATAAGCTGATTTTTGTGGCAAATATTGTGTTACTCAATCACTAATGGTGGGGCAGACTCTTTGGGTTTATAAAATAATGTAATTTTATATTATACAAATAAAATATAGAAAATTTTGAAAATATACGAGACAGATTTCATTCACAGCACATCAATTTAGCTATCAGAGTCTTTGAAAATACATGTCTCATGACTATATAAGATTCTATGATAAACATACATCATAATTTTCTTAAAAGATAGCATATCGGTACTTATTTAGATTATTTTCAGTTTTCATCATTATAATTTATGGTGCAGTTATTACTTTAAATATTTCTCATTATTTTCTTAAGAACACAACTGAAAATAAAATTTCTGAACCAAAATTTATGGAGTTCTGAAAATATTGGCACTAACATACCTTTCTGTATTCAATTCCAGACACATTATGCAAATTTTCAACTCTATCAACAGTATATGAGTTCACTGCACATACTCAGTGATTCTTAGTATTTTAAATATTTACCAGGCCAGGTGCAGTGGCTCACACCTGTAATCCTAGCACTCTGGGAGGCCATGGTGGGAGGATCGCTTGAGGTCAGGAGTTCGAGACCAGCCTGAGCAAGAGTGAGACCCCGTCTCTACTAAAAATAGAAAAATTAGCTGGGCATGGTGGTACACACCTGTAGTCCCAGCTAAACGGGAGGCTGAGGCAGGAGGATCACTTGAGCCCAGAACTTTGAGGTTGCTGTCAGCTA